>JAQZBX010035050.1:0-24742 GCA_029593785.1 Cabassous unicinctus
CCCCACTTGATTTTAAAACCTATTTATTTTATAATGGATGTTAGCATTTTTATAACAGTTATACAGATAGTAAAGTATAGCAACTAAGCATTGTTGATGGTTTACAGTATATTTACAATTTAGACGGTACAGTTTAATAATTTTTGATGATATTTACCATGGGCTTTTCACATTCCTAACATGCATAGTGTTCTTTGCAGTAGGAAATCTCTTGTATCTGAGATTTGACATTTGTTTAAAGCTTTCCCACATATATATGATTTCTCTTCAGTAAGAATTTTCTGATGAATAAAGAGGTGTTCTGTCAGGTTGAAAATGTTCCCACATGTATTATATTTCTATGCTTTTCCCCCTGTATGCCAAACCCAAGAACCTATATTCAAGAATTTTCATAAGAAGAAAATTGATAAAATGGAAATGTGTCCTACACAAATTCATGGCATGCATTATTATTGTTGGACTTTTAGAAGCCTTCTTATTTAAAAGCCAAAACAAATATGGATCCTGCAATACATCTGCTACTAATCATGGCTCTGAATGGAGGTTCAAACTCGTGCAGTAAAATGAAAGAAAAAGCGGCATAAGATAAAATTACCATGTTTAGGTAATATGATACTTTACACAGAGCTATAATTATTAAAATTATTTAAACTTGATGCATTAGTTATATGGAATACAATATATTGTCAAGATACATGCCCATGAATTTGTGGGAAATTGGTATATGATAGAACTGACATCACAGGTCAGGAAGGAAGTGATGGCCTATTAAAAAAATGAATTCAAGGAAATTGTCTCCCCATATGAGGAAATATTAGAACCCTGTCATACATTATACTTAAAAATAAGTTGCAAGGGTATCCAAGACTAATATGCAGAACAAAACCTCTAATAAAACTTTTAAAAGGAAACATAGGAGAATGCCTTTCTTATGTAAGGAGTAAGGAAGCATTTCTTAAAATCACACTTTGAGAATATTACTGTAGAATAACTGACACATGTACAAGGAACTATATATCATGTGGTCATTACATGAATTTTTTTTGACATACCAGGGCTGGGGATTGAACCTTGTATGTGGGAAGCCTGCACTCAACAACTGAGCCACACCAGGTTCTCTGAGATGGTTTCTTCATTTGCTTATTTGTTTTTGTTTTTAGTAGGCACTGGGGACTGACACTGGGACCTCCCATGTGGGAAGCAGGCAGATATCTACAGAAAGGTTTAGAGAATAAAAGTGATGCTGATGAGATTAACTTCACTGGTCCCAAAACTGAAGAAAAGAGAGCACCAAATGCTTCAAACTAAAGGATGTGATAATGTATATGCTAAATAAACTGAAGTCCCTCAAAGGGGTAATGAGAACTCCATAGCACAAGGACTGTTCCAAACCCCATCCACCCTCTGATAGCCTGTACTCCAGGAATGTCTCCAGGGCCTGGAAGTTAAAGCAGCACTCTTCCCTCTCCTCCACTCAGGCCTCCTGAGCCTCCAACCTGCATTCACCAACCTGAAATTCCCTGAGGCCAGGGGATTCAACAGGACCTTCTCCATTGGCTGAAGTTCTGCTAACTTCTTATTCTGGACAAAGTCAAGCTTAAATCTTCCTTTTAGAGGAAAAGACTATCAACTTCCAGAAAATCAACAGGAAATGAAGGACTTTCTTTCTTTTCAAAGATACTTTGAAATGCCTCCCATTATTGGATGAAACTGCTACAACTTAAACATTTACTCCAAGTGAAACTTGATCAAATTACATTTCCCAAAACAATATTTCTTAATTTTTATATATATTAATTTTAATGAAATATATATATATATATTATTATCCCATCTCTGGCCATTTGGCAAATTGATGTAATTATGAATTCCAAAAATATAATTGCATCATGCTTGTAAACTAATCTGTTAATCTGGGCATGACTAAGTAAGGATTAGGGCATTGACTAGGCCATGTCAGTAGAGCATTGAGCCCCACCCCTTGGTGGGTGGTGGAATTGAATATAAAAGGCAAGGCAGGGGATACAAGGGGCATAATTTGAGAAGGAGTTTTGACACTGGAGAGAAGGCCCAAGAAGAAGAGAAGTGAGCAGTTACCCTGATAGTCTACAGCTGACCTTGTGGAGGGACCAGAGGTGATAAGCCTGTAGAGAAATGCAATCCCAGTAAGAGAGGAACCCAAGAAGTCTGAACCCTGGCAAACATCAGCAGCTGCCTTGCTCCAAAACATGGCAATGGACTTTGGCAAGAGAAGCAACTTAACGCTTTATGTCCTGGTATCTGTGGAATTCTACCCCAAATAAATACCTTTTATAAAGACAAACCCCTTTTTGGTATTTCACATTACCAGCCCTTGGGCTGATTAATACACAATGTATATATTATTAATACGGTATTGTAATTTAAAAAATACATGCTTTAGCCATAAAAGACATTTAAACATTGGCAACAATATTTTTTGGCAGAGTTGAATTCCTAAGTCTCAACTCCTCCATAAAAGCAACTTTACTTTTTTAAACTAAGTACATGAATTGTGGAAAGAGGGCATCAGATTAGGCAGGTAGTGCTCAACTCTCACAAAAACGATGGAGAAAGAGCCAAGCGCAGGCCAATAGACCTGTTTTGGGGGGTCAGCAGACTAGGAGAGGGCTTGATAAGTCTGAGGACGGTGAGGGACAGCTAGATGAATAACCCTAAACAACAAACATGAGTTACCAAACCCTGGGGGACTGGGGAAGTGCTCCCCTCCTGAATCCCCAAGATGTTAAGCTGGGGTGAAATCCCTGACTCAATGCAGCTGACTGAGAGTAGAACAGATAGCTTCCTTCCTGTTAGCTATTACACAGGAAAAGGGAGGGAACTCTGGCAGCTTTTCTTCAGTGAATCCAGCCAGTAGAGCCCGCTATGAATCTCAGCTCTCGGCAGACAAAACACAGAAAAACAGAGAATGATACAACTCCATGTAAAGGTGCTCCAAATGAGCACCATCTGACGGCCAGTATAGAAGTTGTATGGACAAAAACTGATTTTGAGTCTCTCTGTACTCTAACCCCTGGGAGAAAATCTGCACCCCATTAGTGAATCCCTGGCACAATTTTGATAACTTAAGCTAGGCAATTTTTAAATATTTAGAATAAGTCACAGAACATATCAAAGAAGACCTGTGAAACAAAAATAGACAGGAGAGAGAAATTGGACATCAGAGTAAATTCACCAACATATTCAGATGCTTAGACATCAGCAAAATAACAAGTGATACTGGGAAATAGGAAGAGTTGGCCCAGCCAAAGGATCAAACCAAATATCCTGAAGAGATACAGGATTAAATACAGTAATCAACAATAATCATACAACTCTTCTAAATCAATTGAAAGATTTGAAAGAAAATAGGACTAAAGAGATAAAGGATATAAAGAATACTCTGGGTAAGCATGAAGAACAATTTGAAAGCCTGCAAAGAAAAGTAACAGACCTTATGGGAATGAAGACATGATGGATGAGATTAAAAATACATTAGAGGCACATAAGAGCAGATTTGAAAGTCTTAAAGACAGGATTAGTGATTTCAAAGACAGAACATCTGAACTGGAAAAGATAGAACAGATTTTAAAGAGAATGGGAAAAATGGAACAGAGTCTGAGGGATTTGAATGACAATAAATAACACCAAGATATGCAATATTGGTGTCCCAGAAAGACAAGAGAATAGAAAAGGGGCAGAAACAATATTTGAATAAATAATGACTGAAAAGTTCTCAATATTTATGGAAGACATAAATATCAATTCCCAAGAAGGACAATGCATGCCCAAAAGAATAAATTCGAATAGACTTACCCTGGCACACCTACTATGGAGAACAATAAATGTCAAAGATAGACAGGATTCTGAATGCAGCAAGAGAAAAGCAAAGATCATGTACAATGGAATGCTGATTTCATTAAAATTAATATTTTGCTGGAAGTTCTTGCTAGAGTAATTAGGCTAGACAAAGAAAAGGCACTCAAATAGGAAAGGAAGAGGTAAAACTTTCACTGTTTGCTGAAGATATGATCCTATATCTAGAAAATTCTGAAAAATCCACAAAAAGATACTAGAAATAGACGAGCTGGGGAAAGTGGTGGGATACAAGACTAGCATGCAAAAATCAATAAAGTTTCTATACACTACTGATGTGCAATCTGAGGACAAAACCAGAAAAAAATTCCATTTATAATTTTGACTAAAACAATCAAATATTTTTGAATAAATGTAACCAAGAACATAAAGGACCTGTATACAGAGACCTACAAAACATTACTAAAAGAAACCGAAGACTTAAATAAATGGAAAGATGTTCCATGTTCATGGATTGGAAGACTAATTAACGCTCAGATTTCAATTCTACCCAAATTGATCTACAGATTCTACAAAATCACAAAAAAATTCTGAATGCCTTTTTGGTAGAAATTGAAAGGATAATAATCAAATTTATTTGGAAGTGTAAGGTGCCCTAAATAGCCAAGTATGTCTTAAAAAAGAATGAAGTTGGAGGACACTCACTCTCTGACTTTAAAGCATATCATTTAGCTATAGTTGTGAAAACAGCATGGTGCTGGCATAAAGACAGGCACATTGACCAATGGAATAAATTGAGAAACAAGAAATTGACCTCACATCTACAGTTAAGGTATTTTTTACATGGCTCTTGAGCCCATCCAGCTGTGCCAGAACAGTCTGTTCAAAAATAGTGGTGGAAGACCTGGATAGCCATATCCGAAACAAAGAGGACCCCTATATCCCAGAGCTTTAAAAATTTTTAACTCAAAATTCATCAAGGACCTAAACATAAAAGCAACAACAATAAAACTTGCAGAAGAAAATTTAGGAAAATCTTTAAAATCTTGTGGTAGGTGGTAATTTCTTAACCTTACACATAAAGCATGAGCAACTCCTCCAAAAAAATAGATAGCACCTCTTCAAAATTAAACACTTTTGCACTTAAAAGGATTTTGTCAAACGGGTGAAAAGGCTGCAAATTTAATAGGAAAATATATTTGGCAATCATATATCAAATAAGGGTTTAATATCCGTGATAAATAAAGAGATAATACCATTCAACAATAAAAAGACAAATGAACCAATTAAAAAATAGGCAAAGACTTGAAAATATGATCTTTTTTCATATTTGGTGGTATAAGGAAGAAATACAAATGACAAATAAATACATGAAAAAATATTCAACATCACTAGTGATTAGGGAAATGCATATCAAAACTACAGTGAAATATGATTTCAAACCAATTAGACTGGCCACACCTAAAAGATGGAAAACTGTAAATATTTGAGAGGACGTGAAGAGATAGGAACATTTATGCACAGTTGGTGGGATGTGGAATGGTGCAGGCACTGTGGAGGACTTTTTGGGAATTCCTAAGGAAATTGAATATGGACTTTCCATGTGACCTGGCAATTCTATTGCTATGTATATACCAAGAAAATCTGAGAGCAGCGACATGAATAAAAACCTGCATACTGATGTTCATAGTGGCATGTGGCGGCCATCAACAGAGGTGCTTAGCTCTCGTCAAGACCAAAATCGTGACAAGGTCCGTGGCTGGTCAAGGAGGGATCAAGGATACCTGACTTGCAGAGGAGAGCTAAGCACTTCAAGACTTGGAGCCTAATTTCACCCTGTTTATACTTTTACAAAGGCCATTTTTTGAGCTCCTTGAGAAATATGCCTCATTGGGCGCTGGACTGGTTAGTCAATAACGGGCAACAGGGCCCTCCCTCTCTCTCTCCCTCTGCGGCAAAGCCGCTGGGTCAACCTAAGACAGGGGCCTGGCCAATTGCTGCCATGGTTTCCAACGACGGGTAAGACCCAGCTGCCGTTTAGCACGGTCCTGACCTAAGACAGGCACAGTCCCCACAAATATCATTGAGGCCTCTATTTCTCCCAGCAAATTAATCATAAGGTTCTACAATGATGCCTTTTTTAATTATTTACCTGCTTATAGAAACAATGATCTGACTATTATAAAGTATGCCTTGACTACCTACATAACAAGTTTGGGATTAGTGGGTACGTAGCTAAGAAGAAACAATAGTCTTGTAATGATTAAACAGCACATATGATCTAAGTAATTATTCTAGAACATTTAAGCTTGTCAGGTTATTTAGATTTTAGCAAAGAATACAAAAGTATACTGTAGGTGGAAACTGTTGCCTAGTTCAGGATCTTGATGACTCTTTAGATAAAAACAAGTTTAACATAAAGTTTTAACCGCAATCCTAATTTATCTAATCTTAGACATCAGAATAGGGACTACTAAGTCACCAGTTGCTGTTCTGTGAAAAGTTTACATCTTGTTGCCATGAAACTGAAAGTGCTTGTCTAAAGTCAGTTATACAAAGAGAATGCTTATGCTTGCCAAAAAATTGAATATAAAAACTGAGCTATCCTACAATAAAGAATATACAACGATTCTCACTCAATTCGGTGTGAGACTCATCATTTCTCGCCAACGCCCTTAACCACCTTCAGCCTTGCTCCCTCGTGCCTCGGCTGGACCGCGGCAGTGGCATTACTCACAATTGCCAAAAACTGGAAACAAATCAGGTGTCCATCAACTTATGAATGCATAAACAATCTGTGATGTATACATACAATAAAATATTATGCAGCAGTAAGAAGAAATGTGGTCGTTAAGCATATGACAATGTGGATGAAGCTGAAGGACATTATGTTGAGTGAAACAAGCCAGACACAAAATGACAAATGCTGTATTATTGTGCTATTATGAACTAAATATATTATGTAAACCCGTGGAATTAGTAATTAGAATATTGGTCACAAGAAAATAGAATATGGGTAGAGAATGGAAAGATAATGTTTAAGCAGTGTAGAATGGGTTAAAAGGTTGTTTGTAAATCTTCAGAAATGAAATGAAATGTTGAGAGCACATCATGCTGTTTATGAATAGGAGAGCTATATTATGAAGGTATGATAGTGCTTGAAAGGGAAAACCTAAGAACATTTATATTACTAGAAGAAAAGTGAAAGAATATAACTTGGGACTGTATAACATAGTGAAACCTCATGTAAAATATGAATATGTGTAATATTGCAGATATGACTGTTTTTTCCAAAATATCAATACTAGTAAACTAGAAGAAGGAAACAGATTAGCAGTTATATATGGCAGGGGAAGCACAGAGAGATTGAAAGGTGATGAGTTTTGTTTAGTCGGTTGTGTTTTGTTTTCGAGCATTGTTGTTATTTTTACTGGAATAACGAATATGCTCTAAGAGTGACTGGAGTGGTGAATGCACAACTCTGTGACAGTACTGAATACCATTGACTGTACACTTTGGATAGATTTATGCTTTATTAATATATATCAATAAAACTGATTTGTTAAAAAATGAATATATCTT
The DNA here is from genome assembly GCA_029593785.1 of Cabassous unicinctus. NCBI lineage: Eukaryota > Metazoa > Chordata > Mammalia > Cingulata > Chlamyphoridae > Cabassous > Cabassous unicinctus. The sequence continues at coordinate 7,417 of JAQZBX010035050.1, forward strand.
CTGGGGTGTAATTAAACTGTATTCTTAAAGAGAAACAAATTTAATATTTATATTCTAAAATAGGAGGGGTTAAAAAATAAAATTGGTAGTTTCATAGGTAGATGATTTCCTTTCTCTGTCTTTTGTGGAACTGAGGCTTTTCTGACTATGCAGAAAACCTCTTGGACCATTTCAGGAAGACTCCACATCCCACCCTCATACCTGTCCCAAATCATCTGACACACCTCACATGAAAACTAAGGAATCAGCAGGGGTTTCTCCCCACAGACATAGTGGGCGTAAGGAGATTTAGTAGTTGTAGACAAAAATGGCAGTCCCTCTTTAGGCAATTAGCACTAACTGGAGTTTATTAGAGATGGAAGGAAAGCAGGAAGTGACACTTTGAGTAGGTGCTTTGGGGAAAATAAGACAAAGGACATAACAATCATTATAAGAAGGTAAATGATTTCTCCTGAAAATATAGCTTGGTCTGGGCAGAGAAGAGTAAAGATGAGAAAGAATGCACCTGTCCTCATGGAGCTGATATTTTAGGGGACAGAGTGGGCAGAAATACTGAACAGGGAAATTAAACAGAGTACAGAGGATGTCATGAGATGATAAATTAATGCACAAGGAAGCGCAGGCATCCTGGGTGTGGGAAAGGGGAGCTTGGGTGGGAGAAGTAAGGGAATCCTCTCTGAAGAGGGGACATCTGAACAATGAACCAACCTGGGGACAAGTACTGCAGGATGAAGGGACAGAAGAGGTGATGGCTATGAAGTGGGTGTGAGATTGTTGTGTTTGAGGATCAGCCAGAGGCCAGACAAAATTAAATGCGGTGAGTAAATGGTAGCCAGAGGAGTGGGCAGTAAATGCTGTCACCAGGTTAGAGTTTGATTTTAATTTAAGAGAGCAGTGGCTGCAACGTGGGGAAAAGGTTTAGCAGGAAGAACTGGTGGACACCCTGACAGGGACTCTTTTAGATGTGGAAGTTGATTGCTGCACTGGGGTGAGTGTGTGGGGAGAATAGTAGAGACAGAGACAAGGGGTCAGCTTCAGGGCCTGTTCTGCAGAGACCAAGAGGTTGCTGATGCTTGTGTGTGCTCCTTGTATTTAGAGTTCTATTATCTACCTCTCAAGCCAGAGCCTGTCATCAAGTCACTGGTGGTCCTGGCCAAACTTCCATATCCCTGTGCTTGGGAGGGAACAGCTGAATGGGGCTCTGTGCACCTGGGGGAGGGCTGTGTCTCTCAGTGCTCCTCTGTGGGTTCACTATGTGACCCACATGGATCTGAGGCCCTTGCCCTGGGCAGCTTCAGTGCTCCATGAAAGCATCCTCCACACTCCTACCTGGGTGTAGCGAGCCTGGTCACCAGCATTTTGGAAGCAAAGGAGGGGCAGGGGTAGGTGGACTTACTCTGCAGCCTTTCTCTGGAGCTTATGTTTCAGTGGGCGTCTCACCCCACTTCACCTATGCTTGTGTCTACAAATTCACAGTCTCTTTCTCATCTTTCCCATATTGTGCAAAGCTGGTGTGCAAAATGGGATAGATACTCACTTTCCAGATGTCTAATTTTCTTTGAGGGTCCATCATCCATTCCTTCCATTTCTGTTTTCAGCCTAATTCTTCATCTCTACTTTAAATAGTGCCAATGTGTCCAATGCAAGAGCATTTTCTAAACACAAATCCAATGCTTCTAATTAAGTGGTCACATTTGCTGGACATTAAAGTACATTTCAGAGTGACAGGAGCTGTGTCAGTGAGGGGGTGGAGGCAGGAGCCTGACCAACCTGGCTCTGCAAATTGTCAGAAGCCTAACTTGCCTAAGGGAGCAGGACAGGAAGACCCGGATAAGCTTTCAGAGACATGCTTAACCTGTGCAGTGAAGGTGGTTCAGTGGAAGAGTTCCTGCCTGGAATGTATGAGGTGTCTGGTTTGATTCAGAGTTCATGCTACGTGAAGGGAATACAACCAGGTTATTTTTATCGGTACCTTTTTTGCTGTCCCAATTTGCTTTTCATTTTTCTTGTCCCAGGTTTGCTTCCGGGTGCCTCCTAAAGACTGGCAGACACAGAGAGCATACAATAATGGACACACAGCAGACAGTGAGTCCAAACAACAATGAGGGAGGAATAAATAAGTCTTTAAAAAAAATAAGTGCTTTCATAGTTTGAATTTTTAACAAGAGACATTTCTTTCTTTCTTTATTTTACTGGGAGGTCCTGGGGATCGAGCCCAGTTCCCTCCTTATGGGAGACCGACGCCCAACCATTTGAGCCACATCTGTCCAGGAAATTTAATTTTAATGAATAAATATGATTCTGAAATACACCAACAATTTAGTCACTACCTTCTCATTTTGAGCAACTATCACCTCTCAATATCGATCTATATATATATATTATATACATATTAATCACAGTGAAACAGTGACATTTCAGTAAACTGAAATTAATTTAAAATTATCTAAATCATCACTGGGTCATGAGAAATTGTCTGACATGACAATTTTCTCAATTAAAAACAAGAGAAATTAAGAAGTATATTTCAAAAAATTTATTGACAAGCTTGCCTCGATTAAAGCCAGGAAAGTAAAAAGCACAATAAATTTTGGTTTTGCGAGTAAATAACAGTTAAAATTAAAACAATGTAGTTTTAAATTTTTCAATATTTTTTCCTAGTATGTTGGTGGTAGGTAAAATAAACCATTTAAAAACGAATAAAAGCATTTGTTTAGGGTCCCAACTCCACCCTTTTCCCTTGGGCCTGTCCCCAGCTTACCTGACTGAAAGGCTCCGATACTCCGCACCTCAGTGGTGTCCATGCTCCTCCCTCTTCTCTGAACCTGTCAGAACTGCCAACAGGCATGATCCTGAAACTTTACAACACCCTACATCAGGCCAGGATTTCCAGCAGGCAAACCACTAAATGAACATTACTCTGGTAAAGTAAATTTTGCTACACTGCTGCATGAGAAAGCATAAAAAACCCTCGCTATCTAAGAAAATGCTGCCAGAGGAGCCAGGACAAAGGCTCCTCCCACACATCCATGAAGAGAAAGCTTCTGACTCTCCACTGATGCATCAGGGATGCCCCAGGACCGTGGCAGCCTCCTCCATGGTCTCAACAAAATGAAGCTGCGTGCTCACACCCGGCAGTGCCAGGAACCTGGAAACGAACTCCAGGCATTTCCGGGGCAGGCCATGCTCCTGCAGCCCCACCGTGTGCAGTGCGGGATGGGAAGCGCCACGCTCCCAGCATTCCCCGCTTCCCGCCCTCTGGATGAATTGCCACGGGGATTCCCTAATTCCCCAGTGCAGCAACCTGGCTGGGTGAAGCAGCCCTGCATGACAGTCCCCAGGGAAGGCCTCGGGTATGAAGGACCCACAGAAGGAGCAGGAGCCAGGCTCATCTGCCCACATCTGCCCTCTCATGCTGCAAGCTCCTATTCCCATGCCCACCATTCTGTCTATCCCTGGGTGAAGCTCAGGATGCATCACAGTGGGTTTCTCTGTGGTCCATTGTGATTCCTCCTGGAGGCCCCACCTGCCTGAGTCCCCCGCTCCTCCATCCCACCCATCCTTGCCCAATGTGGGCAGCAGATGGCCACAGTGTGTTTCTGAATTAATGGGGCTCAGTTGAGATCACCTGTCTTGAATCACACCACCATGTGAAGTGGAAATGTCCCAAGTCAGAGTTTCCAGTCCAGGGCTCAGAGAGCTGCAAGGATGGCAGAAGCCCAATAGGGCACTGCCTAAGAAGGGGTGGTGGGAGGTTGTGAACCCTCTTTCACCATTTGCCCCTTTGGAACCTTTCCCCAAAGAATCCTTACCAGGTGCTCACTGTGTGAGTGGGGGGAAGGGGCCCTTCACATCCTTCATTCTGAGCTCAGGGGGAATGAGCCATGGTGTAGGTAATGACATACTGAAAGTACACTGAAAAAAGCAATGTTTCTGAGGATTTTCTTTTATGTGTATGATCCGTAAATTTAGACAGATTTAATGATCAAATATGCTAATGTTGGATCTACTATTTAAAATGATAAAATGAAAATAACCTTCGCATTTAACTGAATTGTCATTGTCCTGACATGTTTGATTTTTATGGCAATTGTATGGAGTAAAATGTTTAGAGATAATTTCCAAAGTCATTTTGGTAACGTAAGTATGTAAAGTATGTTGAATTATTTTTCATTAAGGGAAAAAAAGTAATTTGTCCTAAAATAAATAACTAGTTATTAAAATGAAGAAAATGTGGGAGAAAACCTGTATAAGTGTAAAGGGTACAGAAAGATTGCAGAAAAGGAACATTTTTTGTTCAAAGTTGAATGAGTTAATAGGACTATCTACAAAATTTTTAAAGCCTTATCAAAAATTATAACAATGCAAACCTAAAATTTGGACATTGAAGATGCAGAGCAGGGAATGGGAGGCTGTTCTCAAGAAATTGCAGAAGGGAAGCTGCAGGACTGTGGGGACACTTTGAAAGGGCAGCTAGAGATGGGGAACCCAGTTGGCTGGGGGAAAGGGAAGCTTGGGAGATAAGGCAAACAAGCCAGCACACAGCCAGCTCAAAGTGAGAGGGTATCCATGGAAGTAATTTGACTGGAAGACCAGCATTCAACCAGCTCCAAGAGTAAGGCTGTGAGTGGGGTTGAGAGTGCTGGAATATGATGGTTAGCAGGTTGGGGGTTTGGACTGGACTATTCCTGGAACTGGGGGTGGCTGGAGAAATGAACAGGTGAACTCTGGGGATTTGTAGGTCTATGGTAGAAAATGCAAGTGTGGGAATGTTCTTTTGGAAAATATGTTGGGAGAGAGTGTCTGGTGCAAGGTGTAAGTGATTGGGAGAAAGGTGGGAAAGGGTACAGCTGGGTCATAATTTGATGAAATATGAATGTGCTCATGTGGTTATGGGGTGTTATCACAGTGGGTGGAAACCAACACTATAAGCAACAAAATATTAAACACCCATCCTGGGGAGTCCTGCTACATTCTTAAATAGAGGGGCAAGAATCTCTTGTGTATATACACAATGCCCAATAGTGGAAAGCAAACCATTTTGCCAACCCCTCAATATTAATGCATATAACTATCGATGTTATTCTTGAAAACATGAAAATTAGTGGTTACCATAGGTTCCAAGGGGAGGGAGAGAGAAGAATACGTGGAATATAGGGCATTTTTAGGGCATTCAAATTGTTCTGCATGATTTTGCAATGATGAATACAGGCCATTATACATTTTGCCAAAACCTACATAATTGTACAGTGCAAACTGTAAACCATAACAAAAACTCTTGACCATGTTTAGCAGCAATGCTTCAATATTTGTTCATCAATTGGAACAAATGAACATACTCATGAAAGATGTTATTAATAGGGGAAATGTGAAGGGGGAAGGAATATATTAGAATCCCCTATATTTTCAATGTGACTTTTCTGTAACCTAAAACTTCTTTGAAAATATAGTGAAAAAATGTAAGAAGATACAGAAGATATTGTCAACATACATAAAAGATAACATATCATATGGGATGAAAGGGACAATGCAAGAAATATTTTTGGCTTCATTTATTAGGAGGTTTTGGATTACAGAAAGGTTTCAACTATGGAAGGGAGGATCACTGGTGGAGGGTATCAGTGTTGAGGGATGTTTGGGGAAGGATGCATCTGGGGCGTGCCTCTATGGAATATAAATGTGGTCATGTGGTCATAGGATTTTATCTCAGTGGGCAGAGACCCACATAATAATGAAAAAATATTAAGTTCCCATCATGGGGAGTACAGCTACATTCTCTAATAGAGTGGCAAGAATCTCTACAGTACATGGACAGTGCCTAGCAAAAGAGGACAGACCAATACACCAGGCCCTTGGTATCAATGCTTGTACGTCTGAAGCTTATACTTGTAAAATTGAATCTTAGCCTAGTGTGGCAGTTTGAGATTATTTAAGAATCCCCAAAAGATCATATTTGTAAATAAGTCTGTTCCTCTGGTTGTGATATGCTTTTATTATGTTAATTTCAGATGAGCGGCCTTTGACTAGATTATCTGTTAAAAATCACTTTGAGGGCTTTTTTATTTTTTTACTGTATCAGTAAGGTATGACTCATGTTGAATCCCCACTCCCTGCTGGGTCTGATATAAACAGACACTCAAGGAGACACATGGGAAGACAGAGGTCTCTGTCTTTTTTTATCTTGAGGTGATGAGGAGAGATGAGCCATTAACCTGATAGTTTGCAGCTGACCTTGGGAAGAGAGCAGATCAGTCCAGAAGGCCTTCAGGTCCTGAAGGCCTGGAATGAAATGAGCCATATCCAAGGAGAGAGAGAACTGGAAGCCGAGAGGGGAAGGAGGGACCAGGCAGAGATCAGCAATCATCTTGCTTCAACACATGGCAACTGACTTTGGTGAGAAATCAACCTTGAGTTGGACTTTTTATGGCCTTGTAACAGTAAGCTTTTACTCCAAACAAATACCCCTTATAAAAGCCAACAGATTTCTGTTACTTTGCATTTGCACTCCTTTGGCAGAATAATATCCCTAGTAATATATATTGCCTAAGAGTTATCTCCTGAAAACCAACTTGTTACTCAATTATGGCCTCTCTCTAAACCAAACTCAACATATGCACTCACTGTTTTCCCCACAGTGTGGGACATGACTTCCAAGGAGAGGACTCCCTGGCACCACAAAGAGGGATTATTTCCAAGCACCAACTAGCGATTCATTTGGAAAAGGGCCTTCACCAAAAGGGGCAAATATTAAATACAAATGAGCTTTTATGGCTAATAGATTTCAAAGTGAGTCAAGAAGACATTCCAGAGGTTATGCTTATGCATGACTCAGCAGGATCTCACTGACTGCCACAATAAATGATGCAAGGGTGCTCTCAAGGTCTCTAGAGACATCTGGACACTATAGGCAGGGCAGACAACCCAGAAAATCAGCACCCTATTGGTGGAGCTTAACTTTGAATTAAACTATCTCCCCAATACAATTGAGTTAGACTGATTTATAATTTCCCTATACATGGTTCTTTTGCCCCTTTTATTTGAACCTATAATTAGCACTATAGCCATTAAATATATGTCCCAGAAACATATCTTCTGGCTGTTCAGATTCCAGTTGAGCCCTGAATCTTATCACAGTTGCAGGCAACACCTACTCTTCAATTCTTCAGATTCACCCAAGACAACAAACAAAATGTTGATGATGGATAATTCCCCTCCCAAAAGAACAGAGAGTATCTACATCAGCAAGGAACACAATTCCATCCATCTGACCATGGGATCTAAGCTCCCTCTCAATCTGAAAGAGAGTGGGCATCGCTATTCCAAAATCTTCAAGATTGAGGAATGAACAAACATAAGGAGAGAATGCAACTATGGATCAAAGTAGACTTATTATTTTAGTATTCGAAGAACTAGTAATATTCATATAAAAATTGTGGTCACCAGAGTTTCTGAGGGGAGGAAGAGGGAAGAAAAGGTGTAACATGGGGCATTTTGGGGACACTGGAATTGTTCTGCATGATATTGCAATGATGGATACAGGCCATTATACATTTTGTCAAAACCTGTAAAATTGTACAGTAAGAAGTGTAAACCATAATGTAAACTATAAACCTGCAAAATTGTACAGTACAAAGTGTAAACTATAGTGTAATCTATATTATTAAGTATATTAGCAATACTTAAATGTTTGTTCATCAATTGTAACAAATGTACCACACTAAAGATGTTATAAATAGGGAAATGTGACAGAGGGAGATTATGGTGTATATGGGAATCCCCTATATTTTCAATGTAATATAACTTTTCTGTAATCTAAAATTTCTTTAAAAATAAAGAAAAAAACTTAAATTTGCTTCTCTCTCTGTTGAGTGCCAATGTTTCTTAAATAATTAGTCCATTTTTAGGAAAAGGTTTTAAAGTGTTTTTCTCCAGAATAATCAGTGTAAAAAAATTTAAAAGCCTGTGTTTTATCAAAAAAATGCTTGTACTTTATTAAGAAAAACAAGTTGTGTCACTATTATTTTGCCCTTTCCCCCCTCCATTCCCCCTGTTATTTTTGCTGTCTGTGTTTATTCTGTGTGTGATCTTCTGTGTGTTTCTTTTTCTGTCTTCTCTTCTCATTTTTCTCCTCTAGGCTTCACTGGGATTCAATCCTGGGGACCACCAATGTGGGAGAGAGGGAGCCCTCACTTGTGCTACCTCATTTCCTGGTTTCTGTCATGTCTCACCTTGACTCTCCACTGTGTCTCTTTCTGTTGCATCATCATCTTGCTGCATTGCTTCCCCCATGGGCCTGGCTCAATGCAGAGGCATTGCATGGCCTTTACCAGGAGGCCCTGGGGTCGAACCCAGGTCGTCCCATATGTTAGATGGAAGCCCAATCATTTGAGTCACATCTCCTTCACTGTGTCACTTTTAAAAGAACATAATATTCAAACCTAACAATTTTAACATTTTGCTTTCTCAAAGTCAAACCATAAAGAATATTGTTAGGTCCCAAAGCTGGGCCTTTGGGGATAACTGGAGGAAAAAGCCTTAACATGAGAGTTAGACAGAACTTATATTTTTTATGAATGTAGACAGGATCCAATATTGGTCTAAAGCTACTCAGACCTGACTCCCTGTGCTGCAGTTTCACTCTGGCTTTAATACCTAAGTTACTACTTAGCATTTGCTTTGTTTATGCATTAGCTTTTATGCATATGGATGAAGATAGATAGCTAATTATATAGTTGTATGATTAGTATGTTGAGGAAATCACACTTGCACATACTTCGCATCATCAAAAAAGGGGCAGAGAACTCCACCACTGGGTAGGAATTTTACTATATTAATTAAGCCAGTTGACATGAGGACAGCAAGGGGCTTCTTATGCGCAGGTCCAGCCATCTGGTTGAAGCTTGTTTTCATACTTCATTGCTTCAACAAGATATTCTTGACCACCAAAAGCAGAATTTGGCACCAAGAGAGGGTTTCATCTCATTACCTTATAATTTACATATAATTCATTCGTTTGTATCCTAGCAACAGGGAGAGAAAAAGGTTATTTTCAGGTATTCGGTCATCCTGTATTCATCAATATCTGTTTATTTCAAATGATTGCAAAAGATTTGTTCTTTCACCATGAAAAAAGTGAAGTGCTAAAAATAAAGTTCATTTGATGTAAATTGCATAGAAAATGTTTAAAGACTTGTTAAAATTAAAAAGAGATTTTCTAAAATTATGGCAATTAAATTTTTAAGGGTAAAATGTTCATATAAATATTTAAAGGCTGTATAAACATTCATTGTCAAATTTATAAAATTTGACAACGTTTTCTGCATATTAGACATTAATAGAACATTATTAGTCGTGGTTTTAAGTATTTTAAAAATATGTCATAAAAACAACCAACTTTCCTTATCAGTTACATTGTTTTGTTCTGAAGACTCTCTAAAAGCACATATATGTACTCTAGGGATTCTTGCCACTCCATTAGTGGTTGTACCAAGGATATAAAGGCAGTGGTCACCAGAGCTTCTGAGGGGAGGGAGAGGGAAGAATAAGTGTAACATGTGGCATTTTTGGGACATTGGAATTGTTCTGAATGTCAATGCAATGATGGATATAGGCATTATATATATTGTCAAAACCTATAAAAATGCATGGTGCAAAGCATAAACTATAATGTAAACTATTGGCCATGGTTAGTAGCAATTCTTCAATATTGTTCATCAATTTTGACAAATGTACCACACTAATGAAAGATGTTATTAATGGAGAGAACTGTGGGAGGGAGAGGGTGTGGGGTATATGGGAAACCCCCTAAATTTTTGATGCATTTTTATGTAATCTAAAGCTTCTTTACAAATAAAATAAAATAAAATAAAATGTACATAAGGTCAGCTACAGATCAAAGAAAAAAATGGAACTTCAAAATGAAAGCGAGGGAAGTGTGTAAATTATATTCTGCCTGTTAGGCCCATTTCTCAAAATAACTCCCCATGACCCTGGTCAGTGCTGACAAGTCTCCCCTGCTCTGATAACAGATTGGGCAAATCACCTAACCCCATCCCTAATCCAACAGGATGTACAAATCTTAAAACCAACTATGGAATATCCAAGATTATCAAATGTCCTGTTTGACATTCCAACATGTCCATCATCCCCTCCCCAAGACCTCCTCCCCAAAGGTAAAAAGTTAGTTTTCTTCCACCCTATATATGTGTCTCACATCTATGCACCCCTTCTGTAAACCCACCCAGTTACACCAGTTCAAATGAGGCAATAGCAAACCTGGGGATGCAGGCTGAAGTCTCACTTCAGAGCCCTACCATGCTGGTGATTTAATAAACTTCTCTGCTTGAATTTTGTTCTGTCTCTGAGCGTCATTGGACCAGGACTAACAAACCCTAGTAAAAATATAAAGGAGAAACAAACAAACTAAAACTTCTGCTATGGTCTATTGTTAATAATCTCAAATATAAGTTAGTTTTCTAATATTTTATTTCTAAAATAGCTTTATCTTTAAAATGCTCACCAGGAAATTAGGGCATAAAATGTAAGCTCTTGCCACAGTCACATTTGTTTTTAATCTTTAATTGTTGTTCCTAAGTTTTAAAGTGCTTTACTCTTTATGTTTATCCTGGTAACTCCCAAGAACCTTCAATATCTGTGTAACATCTGAAACTCAGAGTTAAAGTTCTCCAGCTGTGGAAATACCAATGAAGTTGCATTAATTGTAAAAAGAGAACTCTCACTAGAGCACTCTCATCTCAAGGTTATCCTTATCATCCCCCAAACCACCACCAAAGAATAGGTAGTTTGCCCTTTGTGGACCCCTCCTTTTCTTCCATTGCCTGACCCCTTTATGATCTCCTCAAACACTCCCAATCTGAAGCTTTCTCACTCTAGCCCCACCCTTTCAGCATCCGAGACTGGGCACCAGGGCTGTAAAAATGCCATCCCCTCGGGCTTCCTTCCAGCTCTAAATAATGAGGAAGGAGGAAATGCATGTTGGACCATTTTCATCGCATTGGCTACTACAGCCACACTCTGGAGGGGGTCACTCAGGGCTTCCACTTTGGCCCACGTGTGGTCATGGGCCCTGTGACTTTAGCTCAGGCCCTGTCTGAGTCTTTGACTCAGCTCTCAAAATTGTTGTGCCTCAAACCATGAAGATTCTGTTAAATAGCCGTGATACCCAGAATTTTTCTCAACTGGCCTGGCACACCTAGATGCTTCCCTGTTAAGTGAACCTAACATTTCAGTAGAGCATGTAAGGAGTCTCAAATTTCCTCCCCAGCTCACCTGCCAAAGATGACCCTGAGCCCCATAACTGCATCAGCTTTCTCAACTCACTTCTCAGTCCAAAACCACATAACCAAGGGTTAAGAGTTAACAATTATGATTACTGAAACATTAGGTAGATGCCTTTTAAGTTAGCCAAAAAGTTAATATGTGAATGACTGAAATTGTCTAGACCAGTTCTTAACCCATGGAAAGATTTCAGGGGGTCTGTGAGCTTGAATTGAAAAAAAAAATCAACTTATTATCTGTGTGTGCATTTCCAAGAACAAGCTTGCCTATTACAGGCAACACCAATCCCAGGGGAGATCTTAAAAGGTGTAAAAAATAATCATGAAATGATGGAAACCAAAGGACAACCATGACAAAAGAGATTTATGAGCCAAATTAGTAAGCTATGTTTCTGTTTGTGTGTCTGTTTGTTCAATGTATATTTTCATAGATCTGGATGGTAATATCAAGTTAACAAATGAAAATTCTTGAAAGAGCTCTATTGAATTTGCTAAAAATTAAATAAGCACTTATATTTGTATATGTAAATTAATACTCCTGGATTCCAAATTAGAAAAAACAAGATGACAAAGCTCATATAAAAATCTGATTAAGAAATATTTCAAGGACAAAACACCTCAAAACGTTGTCCTGAATACTTTCATAAACTTTCTGTAGCCTAACATTCCCCCAGGCTCTTCTAACCTTGACTGAATTCAAGCAACTCATTAAAATTGGTCTAGAAACTTTGAGTGTGGCCTGGGTGTGGAAAGGTAGGTGACATGTGGGTGTAATTTAGAATTCTGTCTACTAGGCCGGGAAATTATAAATGATAGGGACAGAGGGAATATTTCAGTATAAACCTTGATTTGCACAGTCTGTCCTGTAATTCCCCAATTACATTTTAACAGCCTTGAGATGAGAATAATTAATAACCCAATTGCCAAATTTCAGTAATTAACTATATCCATGATATCTATGAAAAGGTTTTTCTATATTATAATTAAAACAAATAAAAAACTTACTATGTAATATATTCCCCAGGGCCTAATACTTGGTAGGCTTTTAAGGTTATATTTTTAATGTTTTATGAAAACAAAGCAGTTCTAACCTCATATGAAGGAAAAGAAAAAAAAACAATTCTTACATAAAATATTATTTTAATTTTATTCTACTTTGGTGTAATCTCCTGGGATCTATAAATATATTAATAAGTTAACATTATGTCTGTTTCACCTTTAAGATGATAAAGTGATAAGTTTTTAACTAATGAAACTATTAGAAACCTCTTTTAAAAATAATTGTTTTGATTAAAGTGAAATGAATAGTTTTTCATAACACAGAATGAGTTACTTCCTGAAAAATTCCTTGTGTCTCCAGTGTGGCTCTCTTTAAGCCAAATAAACTCCAATTTTTCTTACCTATAATGAAGTGGATTACTTCATATAAATAACAACTCCCAGGAGAATAAATGTAATGGAACTTTTATTACCATCCGCGGCGTGCTCCTTTGTAATAGCCGTGCCTAAAATTCGGAAGCTGCAGCTTTTATAGACTTTCTTCTTGCGTGCGGCAAACTTTCCTGTGTGCACCAAGAGACGGGACAGATTTGGTAGGTTTAAACATATACCTTTCTATATGGGGGTTCTGATCAAAGCAAGCAAGCAGTGTTACAGAAGCAGATATTTGCCGTTAGCATCTCAGCAGAGGGTGGGGAGTGATTGACCTCTTCCCAGCATGAATTGCATCATTTCCCCATTTAATGACCATATATATTTTATAAGCTTGGGGTTCCAGCTGGGGAAATTGGTGTGGTCTTGTTTCCTTTTCAGTACTGTCATAGAAGCAAACACGCAACTTCTCTTATTCCTCCTCTTCTATTGTCTGAATGCTGTTCCTCTTTGCCAGATATCATTCCATTTATTTAGGTCTTCTTAATTTCTTTCAGCAATTTTTTTTTTTTGTCATTTTCACTCCACATGTCTGTGTATAAGTCCTTTACATCCTTGGTTAAATTTGTTTCTATATATTTTATTCTTTTCCATGGCATTGTAAATGGAGCTTTTTCTTGGTTTTCTTTTCCAGTTGTTCATTGCTGGTGTATAGAAATAAAACTAATTTTTCCATGTTGTCCTTGTACCTTGCAACTTTACTGAATTTATTTGGTAGCTCTAGCAGCTTTCGTGTAGATTCTTTGGGATTTTCTCTACATAGGATCATGTCATGTGCAAGTAGAGACAGTTTTGCTTTTCCTTTTCCAATCTGGATGCTTCATTTACTTTTTCTTGCCTATTTACTCTGGTGAGAATATACAGTACAATGTTGGGGAGCAGTTGTGTAAACAGGCATCCATGTCTTGTTCATAATCTTAGTAGGAAAACTTTCAATCTTTCACTATTGAGTAAGATGCTAGCTGTGGCTTTTTCATATATGCCTTTATCATGCTGAATACACTCTTGTTTCCTTTTGATTATTAATGGCATGGCGTATATTTTCAATCCTTTTACTTTCATCTTACCTATTTTGCCATACTTGAAGTGAGTTACTTGTAGAAAGCATATAGTTGGATCATGATTTATATCCACTCTATCACTCTACATGTTTTTAGCAAAACAATTTTATTGATACATAGTAATAAAGTATACAGTTCATCCAAAGTGTCCAATCAATGGTATTTGGTATAATCATGTAGTTGTGTGTTCATCAATTCAATCATTATTAGAGCATTTTCATTATTTCAAAATAATAATAATAAAAAACATACAACTAAGAAAATTCCTCTCCTCCCAAACTCTCTATTTTTCCCCTGTGTACATAGCTGCTGTTTCTGGCTGTTCTTGCACAATTATTTATTTATTTCTTAAGCAGTTTTACTGAAATACAATCACATACCATATGATCTATCCAAAGTGTATAAACAATGGCTTTTAATATAATCAAATTGCAGTACATTCATCTAAAAATTTTGGAACAATTTCACTACTCTAAAAAGAAACACTCCACACACTTAGCATTCCTTCCTTAGACCTACATAACCACTAATCTCATTTCATCTTTATAAATTGATTTATATTTACATTTTATGTAAATGGAATCATACAATATGTAGTACTCTGTGTCTGGTCTTCTTCACTTAATATAATGGGGTTTTTTGGGTCTGATTTTAACATTTTTTTGAACTAGCATTCATTTGTTCAGCTTCAAAGAAAAATGATCTTATGTATGCAATTTAACCAATATTCATATTTCACAGAATACATGTATAATTCACACAATGTATTTAGTTCAAAATGGGGCAATCATTCAGAATTTTTTGCTTTTGTGTCTGGCTTGCTTCACTCAAAACAATGTCCTCCAGGTTCGTTCATGTTGTCATATGGTTCATGACTTCATTTCTCTTACTGCTACATAACATTTGATCATGTGTAAACTCCACAATGTTTGTCCATTCATCAGTTGATGAACACCTGGTTTTCTCCACCTTTTGGCAATCATGAATAATGTTGCTATGAACATCAGTGTGCAGATATCTGTTGATGTCACTGCTCTCAGTTCTTCTGGGTATAAACCCAGCAATGATATTGCTGGGTCCCAAGGTAAGTCTATGTTCAGCTTCCTTAGGAAACAGTCTTCCACAGTGGCCATACATTTCTACATCCTGGAAATAATACAAAATAGATATTTTCTTTCACAGTCCTATGAGAAATATAAAAAATACATATAATTTCATGAATTTAAACCTCCATGCAATCAGAGAACCCCAAAGTCCTATGAGAAATTGCCCTGCATGTAGAAGGCAGCTCCTGCAAAACACAGTGAGATTTTAGACACATCAATGGGGAAATTCCTAGGGCCATACATGCATGCTCAAGGCACATGCCCAGAAAGGATTATGGTGGTCCCTACATTTTTCTCTGGAGCAATTTTCTAACTCACTATATGGATAAACTCTGAAGAAGAGCATCTGCACAAGTCCACCTGCAAAGACTGGGAAAGGCATTTTCTTTTTCCTTTTATTTTGGTGACTCCTGGCATTCAGGGAAATCTGTAATTATATTGGCTGGTTACATACTTAAAAAGCAGACACCTCACAGTAAAAAATCCTGCAATAACACAATAAAGTATCAAAATATCCAGGTTTCAACAAAAAGTTACAAAACATACAAAGAAACAGGAAGCGATTGTCCAGGAAAAGCAGAAAATATAAAGCAATTGAAACTGTCAATGAGGAAACCAGACATGGGATATACCAAAGAAAGACCTTTTAAAAAATGGTCTTAAATATGCTCAAAGACCTAAATGAAAGCATTGGGAAAGAACTAAAGGAAATCATAAAATGATAGATGGACATGAAAAGAATGTCAGTAAAGAGACAGATTTTATGAAAATGAACCAAACAGAGCTGAAAACCACAGTAATAGAAATTAAAATTTCCCCTGAGGGGTTCAACAGTAGATGGAACCTGGCAGGAAAAGGAATCAGTGAACTTGAAGATAAGACGATTGAAATTGAGGAGCTGAGAGAAGAAATAATGAAGAAAAGTGAACACAGCCTGAGGAATCTTTAAGATACCATCAAACACAGCTATATGCACATTGTGAGAATCCCAGGAGTAGAAAAAAGAAAGAAAGGAACAGATAGACTATTCAAAGAAATAAGGGCTGAAAAAATCCCCAAATGTGATGAAAGACAATATGCATCCAAGATGCTAAATGAACTCAAACCAGGATAAATTGAAATAGACACACACCACAGCATTTTATAATCAAAGTGTTGAATGCCAAAGATAAAGAGGATTTTGAAAGCTGCAAGAGAAAGGCAATGTCTCATATACAAGGGAGCAGCTGTAAGGTTAAGTGTCAATTTCTGACTGGAAAACATAGAGGCCAGACAGCAGGGGGATGACATGTTTAAAGTACTGAGAACAAACAAATGCCAACCAAGAATTCTATATCTGGCAACACCAACTTACAAAAGTGCGGAGAGATTAAGACATTCCCAGATGAACAAATCTGAGGGAGTTCATCCCCACTAGACTGACCATACAACAAATGCTAAAGAAAGTTCTGTAGTTTGAAAGACAATAGATCAAAGCCATTTAAGAAATAAGTATCTCTGGCAAGGACAGTGACATGGGTAAATATGAAGTTCAGTTCTATTGTGTTTATGGTTTGCTAAGGTTGCTTTTTATTTCAATCAGTACCTATAGAGGTGAGTACATAAAAGGTAATGATAAAACAGTGGTTTGAGATGCATAATGTATAAACAAACTATTTGTGACAACTACTACATAAATATGTGGGCCAGAGAAGTATAGGAACATAGTTAATGTATACCTTGAAATTAGGTTGGTATCTAAGCAAATATGACTATTAATGGTTTGGGATCATAAGTTAAGGTCAATGATAATCCAAAAAAGAATCAGAGACTGTACAGGCCCACAATGACAGAAATTGGAATACATGTGGCAAAGGCAGAAGTGGCAGGTGATATGGGGAATTAATTCTTAGTGAGTATGAGGTTTCTGTTTGGGGAGATGGGAATATTTGGAAGTTGATGAAGGTACCACAACCTTGTAAAGAAGAGTGATATCACTGCACGTGGTGTTTCCAGTGGATAAGATGAGAAAATTCTTGTTGCATATATATTCCCCCAGTTAAAAAAAAAAAAGAATGAACAGCTAAATAGACAATGACAATTAAAAGCAATACAGTGAGTGATGTGGTTCAGATCATTTGCCTCCCATATGGGAGGTCCCAGGTTTGGTTCCCGGTGCCTCCTGGAGAAGGTGAGCACACAATGGGCAGAAAGACAAGAGAACCATCTCTGGGGGGATAAATAAATTTTTTTCTAAAAGTAAACAAATAAAAATCTTAATAAATAAATGCAATACATCTGGAGAGGATCTATTCAAATGTAATATATAGCTAATTGCATTAGACTTTGTCCTCTTGAATTCTCTTGTTTGACAATTAAAGCAGCATAATCACACTATCTGATGAGGTTATTAGTATCTGTAGAGGAAACATTTAAGACAATTTCATAAAAA
>JAQZBX010035051.1:0-24736 GCA_029593785.1 Cabassous unicinctus
AGACCTTGTTCAATTTTTTCCATACTTTTCTACTTCTGTTCTTTTGTATGTTCACTTTTGGAGACCATGTCTTCAAGCTCACCAATCCTTTCTTCTGCCTCCTTAAATCTGCTGTTATATGACTTCAGTGTATTTTTTATTTCATGTATTGCACCTTTCATTTCCATAAGATCTGCTATTTTTCTAGGTATGCTTTCAGATTTTTCCTTGTGCTCATCCAATGTCTTCTTAATATCCTTAATCTCTTTAGCCATATCACTGAATTTATTAAGGAGATTTGGTTGAATATCTATGATTGGTTGTCTCAACTCCTTTATGTCATCTGGAGGATTATCTTGTTCTTTTAACTGGGCTGTATCTTCCTGTTTCTTGGTATGGATTGTAGTTTTTTTTTATTATTATTATTATTTTTAATTTATTGAAGTATAGCACTCATACTTAAACATACATAAATAATAAGTGTATAGTAATATTTGTGAACTTACAAAACAAACATACATAACATCATACAAGGCTCTCATATCTTACCCTACCATCAATATGTTGCATTGTTATGAAACATTTTTAACTAATGATTAAAGAGCATCCTCAAAATATTACTACTAAGCAAAGTATTTTTCCTCCAACCCACCATATTATTATTATTTTTTTTATACCATTTACACATGAACATACGTAAACAATAAGTGTACAGTAAAAGTTGTGAACTTACAAAGCAAACATGCATAACATCATACAGGGGTCCCATACATCAACCTACCACCAACACCTTGCATTGTTGTGAGGTATTTGTTACAAATTATGAATATATTGTCAAAATCTTACTACTGACTATTGTCCGTATCTCGTATTTGGTGTATTTTCCCCCCAACCCACCCTTTCATTATTTTTAAATATATTTTTATGACACAAGTTGTAAACTTACAAAACAATCATGCAAATGTGCAAAATTCCCAAACAAGACCCCTCTATCAACACACCACACCATGGTGGAACATTTGTTACAGATTATGAGATAATATCATCAAATTATTACCAGTTCCATAGCATACATTTGGCTCACTTTTTCCATGCTCCACCATTATCAACACAATACATCTTTTGCATAAATGTATAAATATTACATTCTTACTATTAACCACACTCCATAGGTCACTCCAGTTGTAGTTTTCCCATGCTTCTCCACATTCCCACCACCCTGCAATAGTGATGTACATCTGTTCTAGCTCACAAAGGACACTCTTGCATCTGTACCATCAACCACTATTCTCATCCACCTCTGTGTTTACTGTGTTATTCAGTCCCTAGTTTATTCTCTAACTTTCTGTCAATTGGCATTTACATCCCTACACAACACTTTTCACCCACATTCCCATTTATATGCCAGCTGTTACTCACTATAATGTGTTACCATCAACTCTGTACATTTCCACACTTTTACAGTAAAGCTAATTAAAACTTCTACATACATTAAACATCAGTAGTCCATCTCAGTCCTCCTTTTATCTCCTTTAAGAATCCACCACCTACCACCAGGTCTTGAATATATTTTCCTACATTTTCTCCTAAAAGCTTTATGGTTCTTGATTTTATGTTTAGATTTTTTATCCATTTTGAGTGAATTTTTGTATAAGGTGTGAGATAGGGGTCCTCTTTCCTTTTGTTGGCTATGAATATCCAGTTCTCTCAGCACCATTTGTTGAATGGACTGTTCTGCCTGAGCTGGGTGGGTTTGACAGGCTAGTCAAAAATCACTTGACCTTAGATGTGACGGTCTGTTTTTGAACCATCAATTAGGTTCCATTGGTCTTTGTGTCTCTCTTTATGCCAGTACGATGCTGTTTTTTTTACCACTGTAGCTAGGTAATACAACTTAAAGTCCAGAAATGGGAGTTTTCCAACTTCATTTTTCCTTTTTAAGATGTTTCCAGCTATTCAGGATCCCTTACCCTTCCAAATAAATTTGATAATCATGTTTTCCATTTATTTAAAAAATGCTGGTGGAATTTTTATCAGGATTACATTGAATCTGTATATCAAATTGAGTAGAATTGATATCTTAATGATATTTAGTCTTCCAATCTGTGAGTATGGAATATTCTTCCAATTATTTATGTCATTTTTTATTTCTAACAATGAGTTGTAGTTTTATGATGCTTTACATCATTGGTTAAGTTTATTACTGAGTATTTGAGTTTTATCTGTCATATTTTATTTTCACCACTCTTTTGACATTTTTGTCAATCTGCTATTTTATTGATATAATCTTCATTTCTAAACTCTCTCCAGGCCTCTCTCTCCTGTCTTTTCTTTTCAGATTGTAGTATACCCTTTAGTATTTACTGAAAAGCTGGTCTCTTGGTGCAAACTCTTTCAGTTTCTGTTTATCTGTGAATATTCTAAGTTCACCCTCATTTTTGAAAGACAATCTTGCCAGATATAAGATTCTGGCTGGAAGTTTTTCTCTTGCAGTATCTTAAATATATCATATCACTGTCTTCTTGCCTCCATCATTTCTGATGAGAAATTGGCACTTATCTTATTAGGTATCCCTTATATGCTATGCATTGCTTTTCTCTTGCTGCTTTCAGAATTTTCTCTTTGTCTTTGGCATTTGACATTTTAATTAGTATGTGTCTTGGAGTTGGTCTATTCAGATTTATTCAGACGGGAGTACATTTTGCTTCTTGGACATGGATATCTATGTCCTTCAATAGGGTTGGGAAATTTTCTACCATTATTTCTTCAAATATTCCTTCTGCCCCTTTTCCTTTCTCTTCTCCTTCTGGGACACCATGACATATATGTTTGCATATCTCTTGTTGTCATTTAGTTCCCTGAGATCATGTTCAATTTTTTCCATTCTTTTCTTCATCTGTTCTTTCAAATGTTCACATTCAGAGGCCATTTCTTCAAGCTCACCAATCCTTTCTTCTGCCTCCTCAATCTGCTATTATATGATTCCAGTGTATTTTTAATTCATTTATTGCGCCTTTCATTCCTATATCTGCTGTTTTTCTATGTATGCTTTCAAATTCTTCTTTGTGCACATGCAGTGTCTTCTTATTATCCTTAATCTCTTTAGCCATCTCATTGAATTTATTAAGGAGATTTGTTTGAACATTGTGTTGGTTAGGTTAATGTGTCAACTCAGCCAGGTAATTGTGCCCAGTTGTTTGGTCAAGCAAGTACTGGGCTAATTGTAATACAAGGAAATTTATGGACTTCAGTTACCAGTGAGTTTACTGCATAGATAGCTGATTACATCCACATCAACGAGGAAGATTGTCATCAGCAATGAGTGATGCTTTATCCAATCAGTTGAATGCCTTAAAAGGGGACATGATTTCAGCATTCAGAGAGAATTCCCAGCTCGTCTTTGGACAGCCAACGTCTCCCAGAAACTCATCAGGGACCTCCACTGGATTTTCATCAGAGCCCCTGGTTTGCAGCCTGCCCACGGAATATGGACTTGTCCCTAGAGAACCCTGACTAATACAAACTTCTGTGATTAGTTGTCTCAATTCCTTTATGTCATCTGGAGGCTTATCTTGTTCCTTTTCTTGGGCAATATCTTCCTGTTTCTTGGTGTGAATTGTAATATTTTGTTGGTGTCTTGGCATCTGGCTTACTAGAGTATTTATTCTGGTGCAATTTCTCTCTTTAGTTTAGGGCTTTCTTGCCCTTTCTCCTTTGCTGCTTGTCTAGTAGAAGCCAAGGATGTAGTTGGTGCTGTAAGCTGTGGAGGCTTAAGCTGCCCTTATTGCCCCAGGGACCATTGAAACTTCCCCCAACTTTCTCTTTTGCCAGGGGTAGGGACAGAGTCACAGCCATGTGTAATAATCTTAGTCGTGCAGGCCTAAAGTGTATATGAGAGTTTAGAGAGACTAATGATGCTTCACTCCCCTTCCTTCCCTGCCTGGGGCATGGATGGTGCTGCAGGTGTGGGCAGCAATCTATGCCATGTGGGTCCAAAATGACCACGGTTGCCCCGGTAAGTTTCCGACTATTCAGTCTGTGCCTGCTGAATGTACCCACACTTACTTGGAAAGGCTGGTGCAGGGCCTGCCAGCGTCCTTCCTGCTAGAGGTAGGGCTGAAGCCTAGGCTAGGACTGCAGGTCAACCTGGGTGAAAAACACCAGTCTACCATCTGTGATTTTCAGTCAGCCCGGCTTCCCCTCATGTCGTGGGTGGAAGCAAAATGGTGGCTACTGGCCTCTTTCCTCCTTGGACAGGTTCAAACTTTAGCTGTTCTTAAGGTTATACTTTAGCCAGCCGAATTTACTAATCAGTAGCTGAAGTCGGTGGCCAACTGTCTCTCCCTTCTGATTTTGGGAAATGGAACTTCCAACTCCAGCCACAGAACAGCTCCTGAGGCAGCTTGGGCTGCCAGCGTAGGATGATCACCAACCTCTGTGGCGTGGCCTGTATTTTCCTGGAGAAGCTGCCGCAGGTCCGCCCAGGTTCCTCCCTGCTGGAGGTGGGGCTGCGGTTTATGCTAGGACTGCAGTCTGATCTGGATGGAAAGAAGCTGGTCCCTACCAGCCTTGTGATTTTTAGTCCAACCTGCTTCCCCTCATGCTGGGAGTGGAGTTTAAATGGTGGCTACCAGGCTCTTTCTGACTTGGACAGGTTCAAAATTTAACTGTTTTTAGGATTGTACTTTAGTTCGCCAAATTTACTTATCAGTAGTTGAAGTTGGTGCCCAACCATCTCTTCCTCCCCCATTTTTGGGAAATAGAGCTTCCAATTCCAACCATGGAATAGCTTCTGAGGCAGCTTGTGCCACCAGTGAAGGAATCCAGCTTCCGGGGCGTGGAGTGCTCTACTTACAAATCTTCTCTGCAGATTGGTGGTCTCCTCCTTCCATTCTTTCAAGGATATTGCAGGATCCTCTTCTGGTCTCCTGAGGCCCCCCAAAAGGTGCTTTAGATAGCTCTGGGTGATTCCTGACTGCCCTGTAGCAGGAGCTGACCCTTGGAGCTCCTTACTCTGCCGCCATCTTGCCGGTTGTCGGCTTGGTAGTAATTTTTGCATGAATTTTGTTTTAATTTCTGTAGTCAACCTTATCAGTCTTTTCTTTTACTGGAGTTTGAGCAATTGGATGTAGGGAACAATAGTATGACCTTTAAAGACTTCTGAGTATCCCTTTGTATATTTCTCCTTATTCAAGCCCTTCTTCCCACCCCATAGATAATGACTCCAAAATTTTTTGGCATTCATTTTTTTCCTTTTCTTTGATTTTTATCATATACATCTCTATCCTAAAGAATGTATTGTTTACTAGTGCATATTTCTGAACTTCAGATAACTGTAAATGCCTATTTTGCCACATGCATTTATATTAATTATATAATGAGTATTTTCTGTGACTTATTGCTCAACATTCTGCTAAGTCATCCATATTGTTGCCAATAGCTTCACTGTTGTGTACTTTTCTATTGTGTAAATATAATGCAATATTTGGACCATTTCCAGCTTTTTTTCTATTACAAACAGTGCTGCTGTGAACATTTCTTACACGTGTACCCTGATAACGGACATATGCAAGAGTTTTTCTAGAATATATATCCAAGAACAGAATTTCTGAGTCACTAGGTAAAGCCAAATTGTTTTAAAAAATATTTGCACACATTTATACTCCTGCCAGCATTATAAAAAGATGCTCTTTAATCACATCTGATCCAACATTTTGTATTGATAAAACAATTTTATTCTGTCTGGAGAGTGTGGTTTTAGTTTGTAATTTTCTACTTATGAATTTGTATCATCTTTTTATAAGCTATTGGGTTATTGCATTTCCTCTTTGGTGAAGTGGCTTCTCAGGCCTTCTGCCTATTTTTCTTTGGATTGCTTTGTTTCTTAATGATTCATCAGAGTTCTGTAAAAGTTCTGGATTCTAATAACTTGATTGTTATTGTGCAGCAAATATTTTCTCCAATTTGATTCACTATTTTAATGGCATAAGTTAATGAGCCAGATGTTCTCAATTTTCATATTATTGAAACTATCAAATTTTACCTTTTAGTTAGCACCTATTGTGTCTTGTTTTAGAAATCCTTCCCTACCCTGAGGTCAGAAAAATTATCTTCTGAATCTTTCACAGTTTTGACTTTAGCTTTTAATCTTTAATACACCTGGAATTTATTTTAGGTTATGGAATGATGTAGGGATCAAATTTCATCTTTTCCATATGCATAACCAATTGTCCCAATGCCATTTATTTAAAAAATCCATATAACCCTACTGTTTTGCAGTAATAACTCTGTCATAAATCAAATGTTTACATCTTTATTCCATTCACAGATTCTCTATTTGGCTTAATTGGTATAACCCTGCAAACATACTACATTGTATTAACTAGAACATACAGCATTATTGTAAGATCAGATATCTGTAAAAACAAGTTCCCACATCATGTCTTCTTCAGGAACTATGTGTTATTTTTCTCTTTATTCTACCTCATAACTATTAGATCAGTTTTCAAGTATTTCCAAGTCTCTCTCTTTCATACACATACATACACAATCTGTTAGCATTTGATTGGGTTTAAATTGAGTTCCCAGCATTGTGTTATATTCCCAGAACATGATATCTCTCTCCATTTTTAGGCCTTCTTTAATGTCTCTGAATAAAATTTATATTTTTAGGGCTTGTGCACACTTTGTAATATTTATTACTGAGTACTTTATATTTGTATACTATTATAAATAATTGCTATTTTGTAAATTGTGTTTTAAATTCTTTGCAGTTTGTGTACAGAAATGTAATTGATTTTATATCCAGGAATGTTGCTATATACAATTTTTAATTCTAATAAATCACATATTGATTCCTTTGGGATTTCTGTGTTATATTATCATGTATATTATATGTGAAGATTAGTATCAGGTTTTTTCCCTTTCTAATTCTTATATCATTTATATCTTTTCCTTTGTTGTTTCATTGGTCAATAACTGAAGAATCCCATTGGACAGTGGTGAGATACTATTACCCTTGTACTGTTTGAAATATTAAAAGGAATTCTTTAACATTGAAAATAATAATTTGCTAATTTTATTAAATGCTTCCGTTGCATCAGTTAAAATGATCATCTATTTTATTCTCCTTTAATCTTGTATGCAGTGAATTATCTTAATTGATTTTCTTATTTTAGCTCTGCAATCTTGGATAAATCCAACTTTGTCATGACCTATTTCTATAAGATTGAATTTGGCATGTTAATATTTTGTTTTGGAGTTTGCATCTAATTTCATAAATTATTTTGGCCTATAAATAAACCCTTGTGTGCTGTTTTATTCAGGCTTTTGTATCAAATTTTTCCTAATATCATAAAATAAATGGGAAATGTTCTTCTTTTTCTGTGGTCGGGAATTGTGTATGTAAATTTAGAACTATTTTTTCCTTATTATTGGGTAGAATTCTCTAATAAAACATTTGACCCTTTGTTTAATTCTTTGTTGGACTTTTTTTTTTAACTAGTGTTTTAATTTCAGTGATGATTTAGGAATATGCTAATTAAAAAAAAATTTTATTATGGGTAAAAATCAAATTTTTCACAATACAAACCATTATTTGTAAAATGATATATAAATATATATGCGTATATGTGCATTTGCTTACATAAATGTTATTTTTTTTCATATATATTTTAAAAGATGCTTAGATTACATAAATGTTACACAAAAATTACAGGGATTCCCATGATCTCCACCTCCCATACTCCCATAACATCTCACATAAACATCTTTCTTTAGTGTGGCACATCACCTGCAATGGATATACACATCCTGGGGCTTTGCCACTAAGCATAGACCACAGTTCACATCGTAGACCACACTCTCTCCCACACATGTCTGTATGGTATATGCTGATGTTAAATGGCCTATATCCATCGCCACAACATTACTCAGGACAACCCCCAAGTCCTGAAAAAGCCCCTGTATTACAACTGCCCTTCCCCTCCCCACCCAGAAAGTGTTTAGTGGCCACTGGCTCCACCTCACTGTTATAATTTCTTCCATTTCTTGAGTCACAATATGTCTACAACAGAATACCATTAAGTCCACTCTAGTCCATAGCTCTTCCCCCACTCCTGAGGGGACTGGAATGGTGATGTCCACTCCACCTCCAAGTGAGAGTGGGCTTATATCCCATGGATACGGTGGCTGGGATTATCCTGCCTTCAGCTGCAGGCTCTCTCCATTCCCTGGGATGGCCATTGTCCATCATCGTCTCCTTACCAGGTGACTTGGGTGAGTCCATTGAGCTGTAGAGTAGGAGTTGCAGCACCACTGAGATTCCAGGCACAGCTGGCACATAGGCAGGCCAGAGGCTCCAGTCTCTGGAAGTACACCTACGAACTCCAGCTTCACATATAGGTGTGACTAGAAAGGACTGATGGACCATGTGCAGGGAGGACTTATTTGAGTCCGACTGTCACTCTCAGGAGTACAGATTCCAAAGTAGAGCCCACTGATAAGGCATCAATCTCTGGGGCTATCCCCCCTTGTATAGGACCTGGGTGTCTCCAGAGCCCTCAGGAGCCCCTCTGTGTGGGGTGATATCCACTTTGGTGTTCTATGAGATCCTACTGAGGTGTGCATAAAAGTTCCCTCTGGGATGACCTCCGGACTCTCTTTGAAGTCTCTTAGCCACATGAACTCATTTGTCTTTGCCTTTTCCCCCTTTCATTCAAGGTTTTTTTCCAGTTGTGTTTCCAGTTGGCACTTGGTATTAATCCCTCATTGCCAGGGAGGCTCATCCCTGGGAGTCATATCCCACTTTGGGGGGAAGGTAATGCATTCATATGCTGAGTTTGACTTAGAGAGAGGCCACATTTGAGCAACAAGGAGGCTTTCAGATGGCAACCCTTAGGCACCCCATAACAGTAGGCCAAGTTTCAATTACAAGAGCAAAGACTCATAAGGCTAGTCATCAATAACAAGAACCCAACAGTGGGCCATCCTCTTTTGCCAGACACTGCCCCTGCACTCAGGGGACTGTTGCTGCTCCCTTGGAGAATGTGGCAGAGCTCTCCAGGCTGGGAATTCAGTATTCCCTCAATTATTGAGTGATCGTCTACCCACCGTGACCATGCCCCATCCCTCGATCATTTGAACAATTTTATATATCTTTTATGTATATTCAGATGAATTTACTCCCATGAATCCCCCATCCAGACACCCCCCACCAATGATCCTCTCCAGCCCCCATTGTAACCCTTCTGTGATCTACACCTTCCTTGAAGATGAAGCCCATATAATAACCAAATACAATTAATAGGAAAATGAAATAATAATGATAAGCTTAAATGCAAGAGATAAAATACAAGGAAACTCAGAAAAAAAGAACTAAAAATAAAATATTATTAACGGATTGGGACATTAAAAAAAAGAAAATGGGAAAAAAAAATTTTTAATTATTTTTTATTTTTATTTTTTCTCCTTTTATCACTGCATTATCGGATGCCCAGTGTGTACCGTGACACCTTCCCCCTCTCATTCCCCAGTGTATCCCAAATTTTTATTTAGTTTTCAAAGAAGATTTAGGTCACAGCAAAGTCACACACTGAATACTAGAGATTCCCATGTACCCAACCTCCCTCCCTCTTCCCCACCCCATATTAAAACTCTTTTTTTGTGTGTGTGTGGATGGTAGCATTGTTATAACTGTTATACAGATAGTGAAACATAGCTACTAAACATTGTCAATGGTTTACAGTATAGTTTACAATTTAGACAGTACAGTTTAATAATTTTTGATGATATTTGCCATGTCCTGTGTCCATTACTGTAAGGTAATGAAAAACATTTCCCATGACCACTAAATATCCTGTTTGATCTTTTCTGTTCCTTCCTCCTCATCCCCCTGGAGCATATGACACCGCCCTGTCTTGACTCATGGGATGACAAGATTCATAGTTACATGCCCTGGGTATTCTAACCTGACATTCCTAATCTACCCGCCTGCACCACCAAACCCAGTAATATCACTACCCACTTGTACTATCCTTCAATATGCAACTATACACTTTACCATAGATTATGTCCATATAGGTGATGGCTCACAACCTACTCTTCTCTCTCTCTCCCTTTTTAACCTATCTTTCAGACAGTGATTCTCAGAGACTACTCACTTTCCTCAATTCAAATCAGTGAGGTCATATAATGTTCATCCTTCAATGCCTGGCTTGCTTCACTCAACATAAGGTCTTCAAGATTCGGAATATGCTAAATTTGACCTCAATCTTACTCAATGGCCCCAAACCACTATTTAGCTTCAGTGTCTGCCTCAGCCTTTGGAAGACTGTATAGTTAGACACCACTTTGATGAGATTTCTATGAACTAGAATTTGTGCAATGATCATGTAATCATGTAAGATTTTTACCTCATTTAATAAGCATAACAATATCACAGTATAAATAAGTCTGATCTTTAGCTTTAGTACCTACCAAATCTTCCTGTAGGTAAACTCCAGAGGTAATTCGGAGTAAAAAAAAAAATTCCTTATGTGCTTTAGGTAAAGAAATTTTGTCAGTGTATTTATTATTATAAGATAAATTATTACAAAAGTAGTGACTAGAGAGCAGATTTGACTCAAGTAGTTGGGCGCTCGCCTCCCACATGGTAGGTCCCAGGTTCGATTCCTGGTGCCTCCTAAAGAAAAGCTTAAGCAACAAGCAGACAGATGAGGGAGCCATCTGGGGGCAGAGGAAGTAATGACTAGGAAAGTTATTTTAACATACACAATCAATACAAATTTCAAACAGTTAAAAAACTAATAAATTGACATTTAATAAATTTAAGAGAGTAAACATTAGCTATATTAATTTAAGAGGAATTGTTTATCATTTTGCACCCATTTATATTTTAAAATTTAAATACTAATATAAGGGAAGATAAAAAAGATTAGATAATAATATAATTCATAATTTGGAGAATTGTTTGATATACTAGTATTACCTAGTACAGTTTTTAAGAACTGTGCTTAATTTTTAGCTATATAATATCAACTTAGGCAGTCAATATTTATAGAAATTGTCTGATTTTGTTATCATTCACATCTTGGAAGGATGGATTACAAATAGAATCTCAATGTTATGAGCTAAAAATGTCAGGAAGAAAAAAATTTCAAAATTACATATAATTCAATCTGTGTAAATTATTATAAACGCACACATAATTAAATGTCTAAAGAGTTTGAAGAGTTAGAGATGTTTTCTTTTCACTAATTAAACTAGAAGTAAAATGGACTTATGATAATATTTTAAAAAGATGATTCTTAGAGTTTTTATTTTTGAAGGCTAAAAAATGTAAACAATGCCTGTGAAAATAACAGCTATGGACTGATAAATAATTTTAGTAGCTAAAAATATAGGTTTTATTATATGCCAGTTAAGAAGAGCATAATTGGCATCACAAATATACATTAGCATGGTTGTAGGAGAAATACAGCAACTTGTAGTCTTCTAAAATAATGTCAAACTTTCATAATTTGACTATTAAAAATTTTAAAACTATAGTTGTAATTAAAAACAAATATTTTACATAAATTTTGGATTTAATATTACATCCCAGAAATTCATTCTGTGATGATGATATTTGACTTTGGTCTTAGCCTTGGTTGAGTATTTACCCTAATATTTGGCAGTCATCATTTGTCCTAAATGAGTTTTGTGTAGAACTTAAGTCAGATTTCAAGTTTTGTATTTCTTTTTTAATAAGGTTTGGTAAGTTATTTTTTTCATGAAATTATTCCATGTCATCTATATTCTGAAACATATTGCTAAAAAGTTATTCTTAATATTCATTTATCTTTTAAATCTTTGCATAATCCAGATTATGCTCCCTTTTTCCCTTAAAACTGTTTGTCTTTCTCTATTATTTTTCTTGTTTAATCCCCGCATACATTTGCCTCTTTCATTAGTCTATTTTTAAAAAAGCACACACACATTTTGGTTTTGCTGTTCTTTAGTATATTTTTCTTTTTCATTAATTTGTGTTCTGTTTTTTAACGTATTTATTGAGGTATACCATAAAGTGCACAAATTTTAAATATGCAGCCAAATGAACTACCTATGAGTACTTCTGTGAAACCACAACCCAGATCAAGGTATAAAAAGTTCCTCAGAGTTCTTTTATGCACTTTTCCATTTAATATCCTCAGAGGAAGCCCCTAGCCTCACTTCTATCATTATTGATTAATTTTTCCTGTACCTGAACTTCTTGGGATGGACCCATAAGTATATAGCATTTTGTGCCTGGTTTTTTTTTCACTCAACATTATGTCAATGGAATTCATCAGTAGTTTGTTCTTTTTCTAAAGTTGCTTTTATTTTTCCTTCTTTTTATTTTTATTTAACCACATATGGTTCTTTTACTTAACTTTTAAAATTGGATGCTTAGCTCATTGTCAGCCTTTCTACATTTATTTTATGAGTAAGCCTTAATTCAGCTGCATTTTATTAATTATGGCACAGTATTTTCAGTATCATTCAGTTCTAAATGTTTTCTAACTTCCACTACAATTTCATATTTAACCCATTAGTTATTTAGAAATGTGGGTCTTAACTCCCAAATGTATGGAGTGGGCTTTGTTAGTTTTTATTTTATTTGCCTCAGTTAGTTATCAAGTTTCAACTTCTTTGCACTATGGTCAGACAAATCTGTTAAGACTTTCTTTATGGCTGTTTTTGCAATTAATTTTCAAAAATGTTTTATGTGTTCTTGAAAGAAATATGTATTCACTACTAAATAGTAGTGAATAGTGTGGTGTTAACTTCTCTATATGTGTACAAAATCAAATGTATTTGTTTTATTCAAATATTCTATATTTATATCCGATTTTTTGGTCTAATTTATCCATTAATTACTGAGAAATGTGGGTTAAAATATCTCATTCTGATGGTTGGTTTATCAGAGTCTCTCTGTACTTCTGTCAATTTTTACATTATACATTTTGACTTTTGCTATTAAATTCATAACATTTAGACCTGTTATATATTCCTGCTAAACTGAATTTTTATCATTTTATATTGCTTTTGTCTTGAAGGCTATTTTGTCTGATACCCAGAGTTATAAAAACTTTTTTTTTGATTATTATTAGCCTCTGTATTTTTAAAATGTTTTCTTATTCAAGTATTTCATGTTTTTATATTTTAGAGGTATCTTTGGTAAATAGCATATAGTTTTTCATTTTCATAATGCTGTTTAAAAATATTTTAAACATAAATTTAATCACTTATGTTTTATATGACTAAAGATATTTTTCATTTATTTTGTGCTTTCTATTTGATCCACAGTTGCATTTTTCTTTCTTTTTCCCCCCTTTCTTGCCTTCTTTTGGATTGAATACTATTTTATTATTCCATTTATAGAATCAGTTAGCTAGAATTTTAGAAAATATACTTTACAAAATCTAAAGTTAAATTTTACCCATCTCCTGGACAATACAAAGCAAAGACTTTAGAATACTAACTCTACTTACTATCTTCCCAATTTTTGTCAGTATTTTAATTCTCCCTGCATGCATTTTAAAAACTAAAAGCATTAATATTGTTTTATGAATGAATATTTATTTAGATTTACCAATATAGTGACTTTTTTGGGGGGTAACTATTCATTTTTTTCTTGGTTTAATGTCTGAGGTGATCAATACTGATTATTAAGGAGAAAATAGGTTGTCTGTTACACAGTAGGAATATAATGAGTTTTTCTGCAGCCCAGGGCATATGCTGCAGTAACTCACAATACTTCCATGTCAAGAGATACAAATTCAGGAACGCGACAGAGATCTAATATAAGCAAGACCACCAAGGGCTTAGACCCAACAGGAATAAAAGTTTGGGTTACCTCACCAGCTC
This sequence comes from Cabassous unicinctus, assembly GCA_029593785.1. Lineage (NCBI taxonomy): Eukaryota > Metazoa > Chordata > Mammalia > Cingulata > Chlamyphoridae > Cabassous > Cabassous unicinctus. Next base: position 13,867 of record JAQZBX010035051.1, read on the forward strand.
GCATCATTGAAACACAGTGCTTGTTAAAGGCAAATGAAATATTGAATGGGCAATGGAAGAATAAATTTAAAATACTCATTACAGTCTCATGACAGTTGCAGAAACAAGTTTTTCCTTAATTTGTTAGATATATGTGTGAGTATGTGTTTTGTATGTATTCTAGCCAATATTCTTTTTCTTAAAGCAGTTTTATTGAGATATATTCACTTGCCATACAATCCATCCAAAGTGTACAATCAATGACTTTTAGTATAATCACAGTGTTGTACACTCATCATCACAAAAAACTTTAGAGCAATTTCATTATTCCAAGAAGAAAAACTCCATACCCCTTAGCAGTCACCCCTCAATCCCTCTATCTTTCCCCAGTCCTACATAGCCACTAATCTAATTAATTCCATCTTCATAAATTGATTTATATTTACATTTTATATAACTAGAATCATACAATATGTAGTAGTACTTTGTGTCTGGTTTCTTTCACAATATTTTGGTATTTTTTTGCTTGATATACATCTTGTAACATTAACATATATTTGTTCAGTTTCAAAAAACCCCCAGCTTTATATATGTAATATTACCCCTATTCATATTTTGCATGAGGTTTCACTATGCAACACAGTCCATGTTGCATTTTTAAACTTTCTTCTTGGTAATATACATGACCTTAGACTTTCCTTTTTAACCACTGTCATACGCATATACTAGCACTGCTAATTACAAACACTATGATGTGTTTTCATCTTTTCTATTCATTTCCAAAGATTAACAAACAACTTTTTTACCAATTCTGCACAGATTAACCCTCAGCTTTCCATTCCTTAACCTCATTCTATTTTCTGGTGAACTATATTCTAGTTATTAACTCCATGAGTTTACACAATATATTTAGTTCATAATAGCGCAATTACACAGTATTTGTCCTTTTGTGTCTGGCTTGCTTCATTCAACATAATGTCCTCCAGCTTCATCCATGTTGTCATATGCTTCACGACCTCATTTATTCTTACAGCTGCATAATATTCCATTGTGTGTATACACCACAATTTGCTTATCCATTCATCGTTGGATGGACATCTGGATTGTTTCCATCTTTGGACAATTGTGAGTAACCCCACTATGAACACTGGTGTGCAGATGTCTGTTTGTGTCACTGCTCTCAGTTCTTCTGCATATATACCTAGTAGTAGTATTGCCTGCCAGGTCACATGGCAAATCTAAATTCAACTTCTTTAGGGACTGCTAGGCTTTAGAGTGGTTGTACCATGCTACATTCTCACCAACAGTAAATAAGTGTTCCTAACTCTTCATATCCTCTCTAACACTTGTAATTTTCTGTTTTTTTAATAGTGGCTATTCTAATAGATGTGAAATAATATCTCATCGTAGCTCTGATTTGCATTTCCTTAATTGCTAGTGATGTTGAATATTTTTTTTCCTGTGTTTTCTTGCCATTTGTATTTCTTCTTTGGACAATTGTCTTTTCAAGTCTTTGATTATTTTTTAATTGGGTAGTTTGTCTTTATTGTTGAGTTATAATATCTTTTCATATCATGGATATTAAACCCTTATCAGATATGTGATTGTCAAATATTTTCTCCCATTTAGTGGCTGCCTTTTCACCCTTTTGACAAAGTCCTTTGAGGTGCAAAAGTATTTAATTTTGAGGAGGTCCCATTTATCTATTTTTTTCTTTTTTTGCTTGTGCTTTGGGTGTAAGATCCAAGAAACCATCACCTACCACAAGATCTTGAAGATGTTTCCTACATTATCTTCTAGTAGTTTTATGGTCCTGTTAGCCAATATTCTGCAGCCCCCCACCCCCAGATGGCTCTGTCATCTCTTTGCTTGTTGTTTTTATGCTCGTTGTTTGTGCTCGTTGTCTACTCATTGTTTTTCAGTCATTGTCTGCTTGTAATCCCTTACTTGTAGTCCCTTGCTCATTGTCTCTTGCTCATTGTCCCTTGCTTGTTGTCCCTTGCTCATTGTTTTTGCTTGTTGTCTGCTCATTGTCTGTTTTTTCTTTAGGAGGCACTGGGAACCGAACCCAGGACCTCCCATGTGGGAGGCAGGTGCTCAACTGCTTGAGCCACATCTGCTCCCTGCTTATTTTTTTGCTTGTTTTTTTGGCTCATTGTCTTGCTTGTTGTCTTCCTCATTGTCTTGCTTGTTGTTTTGCTTGTTGTCTGCTTGTGTTGTCTTCTAGTAAGCACAAGGAACCTAACCCAGGACCTCCCATGTGGGAGGTGGGCGCTCAGCTGCTTGAGCCACATCCACTCCCCAATATTCTTTTATTCTCATCCTTTCATTCCCCTAATAATTTATATAAAGTATGTTTGGTGGTTAAGTTGTAATTCAGTTTTTAGGTAAAAGGATATTGTCTCAGTTTGCCAAAGGCTGTCAGTGCAAAAAAATACCAGAAATGGGTTGGCCTTTATAAATGAGATTTATTTGGAAAAAAAGATTACAGTTCCAAGGCTGCAAAAATATCCAAATCAAGGCATTTTCAGAGATGCTTTCTCATCAAAGGTAAGCTGCTAGCAGATTCTGGAGTCCTACCACTTGGTGAGGCAAGATAGAGGGTCTACAGCTCTCTCTCTGCACCTCTCCTGGAGCTCAGCTGTGGGTGATCAAGCACCTCTCCCTGGGCCTTGTTTCCTTGAGCCCTCTCGTGGCGTCTCTGTCTTTCTGCAGCTAGAGTCCTCTCTCTCACATGACCCAGTCAAAATGGCAGCTTCCTTTCTCTGTTTCTTCTCAGTTTATATAAGACCTAGTAAGACAGCAGAGGCTCAACCTGGGTCATGCTGCACTGATGTAGTCCAATCAAAAGCCCTAAATTGATCTAATCAAGTGATCTAATAAAAAATATCTTCACTAAATTTAAGGCAATCAAAGGACCCAACACCCACAGGGATGAATTAGTGTAAAAGCATAATCTTTTCTGGGATTCACAAAAGAACTTCAAACTGTCACAGATATCAAAATGGAATTGTTACTGAACTGGAAGAGATAACAACTACCTCCACCCCCAGCCAGGGTGGACCCAACAACTTTAGACCTCAATTTTTGAGAGGAGGTAAAACATGATTTCTTTGTTACAATTCTATTTGCATTATATGAAGTGTGTTATTTTCACTGTTTTGTTTTTTGTTTTTTTTGGAAGTTTAAGGGTAAAAAATGTGAGTGTGGATTCTGAGTGACTGAAAGGGTGGACCGTGGTATATAATAGGTCTCCTAGCATTCAACATCCATTCCCAAGTTTCTTATGACTTCTCTCCACATAGTGATTGGTAAGATTTGGTGAGAGGAAGCTGATTTATTTATTATCCTTCACATTAATAATGTAGTCTTTTGTGGTTCCAGATTTATGTGTGTGGAGTATCTCCCTTAAGACAAGCTTTGTCTCCCATCCTTCAGATATCACAAAGACATGGAAACTAAAGCTCAAGATGAACCAGGTTTATTAAACCCTCAGAGTAAAACTGGACTCCAGCGCTCTACGTTCTCTCTAGATTTATGCCTTCACTTACATTTGGCCTCTAAGAATTCTCTGAGCTCATTAATGCATTTAAAAGACTGAAACTATTAGCATTATTTTTAGGTGAATTTTAGGAGGAAAATAGGGCATTTGACTTGCAGGCTGCAGGGAGGATCTATGACAGGCAAATCTGTTAGTCTTTGTATATCTTAAAATGTCTTATTGATGTGTGTGTGTGTGTATTTGTTTGTTTTAGGAGAGACAAAGATTGGTCTTATGAATGGTCTAGATGACTCTTTCACTTCCCTATTTTGTTTGCTTTGCAAAGAAGTAGTTCAACAGAAGAATAAGAGAGTATCTAGAAGAACTTTAAAAATTCTTTCTAACAAAGCCATTTCCTGAGGCAGAAACCCCCTTTGTTATGAAGCTGACTGAGTGATCCCTGATATACACACCCTCTCCAACTTCCTAAAAAAATATGTAAAAATGTAAAGAATCAGGGTCCTTCTTCTGAAATATTCTCTGTGGTCCTTCAAGAAGGGTTTGGCCCAAGCCTTTCTATAGAATAATGACCTTTTGGGAGAACACATTTACTGGTGAATTCTACTGTTTTTCCCTATAAACATATGCCTATACCATTTGTTTCTAGTACTAGATACTAGCATGCACTTTTCCTTTATAGTCTTGAACGATAGCATTCTCAGTTTTCTAATAATATTACTCCAGTGCTTCTGGCATCTGGAATTTCTGATGACAAGTTTGTTTTCAGGCTAAACATCTTTCTTTGTAGGGTATCTGTCCTTTCTGTCTGGTAGCTTCTAAGATAATTTTGTTTTTACTGTTTTGCAGTTTAATTTAACATTGTCTAAGTTTATTTTGTTTTTCATTTATATATTTGTATTTATCCTGCTTGATACTCTTGAGTCCACATTTGATCTTGGAAAAGTCTTATTCCTCCAAATATTTTACTGTGCCATTTCCTCCATTATCTTCTTCTGGAACTATAATGTGATAAAAAAAATATTGGAGGTGAATAACCTATCTTCCACTGTTTAATTTTCTCTCCCCCTTGTTTTTTTTTTTAAATCTTAACTTCTGTATTCTGGGTGAATTTCTGTTTTAATTCGCTGATTTACTCTTCAACTTTGTCGAATGCCATGTTTCTTATCTCTCTCGAATTTTTTAATTTTGAAGATTTCTAATTAGATTTTTTCACATCTCCTTGGTCTTGTTTCATTTCTGCCTACTTTTGTTCTATGATCCCTTGCTTTTCTTTACTAAAATTTATTCTTCATTTATCTCTGGGTACTAAAGTATTCATTTTAAAGCTTTGTTGAACTGTTCCCCATCAAGTTAATTTCCGCCTGAGATAATTCATGTTCTCTTTGCTCATTTACTTGGCTGTTTTTCTCAACATTTATCTTAGGGTTCTTCATGAAGTAGAACCTGAGTAAAATATTTGAATGGAAGTAGTCTATTTTAGAGGGGAAGGAAACACCAGTAGGAGAATGGAGGAGACAAGAAAAAAGCAGTCAATAGGGGGCGGATGTGGCTCAAATGGTTGGGCGTCCGTCTGCCATATGGAGGGACCTGGGTTCAATCCCCGGGACATCCTGGTAAAATAACATATATACAGAAGGCGCATGGGCTGCCAGGCTCTGTGTGCCAGTGAGCCGCCAGGCCCCGGGAGCCAGGCAGCAAGATGATGACGTAACAGGAGAGAGACGCAGGGGAGAGACAAGACGAGATGCTCCAAAAACCAGGAACGGAGGTGACGCTGGTGGCAGAACACCTCTCTCCTACATTGGAAGTCTCCAGGATCGAATCCTGGTGAAGACTGGAGGAGGAGGATGAGAAGAGATGGCAGGAAGCAGACACAGAGAATTGCCCAGCAAATGGACACAAAACAGCAAAAACGGGGAAGGGGGGCGTTTAAAATGGATAAAGTAAATAAATAAATCTTTAAAAATAAAAAAAAAAAGCAGTCAATAAAGGGTGTATCACATAGCCAGTTACTCCAGTGTAAATAACGGTTAGTCAGACTGGGGAAACTCTGGGAGTCAGCGTAGAGCAGACCTCTGAGAATTACCCCACCAGAGGAGCAAGGGGATATTTAATTTTATGTACCACTGTCCTTGAGGCAGTATTTGAGCCTATTCCCAAAGGGCATTAATTCCCCATCACTTTTAGCATGTCACACCAGGGTGCAAATCAGGCTGCCGTAGCCATAGGAAACTACAGCAAAGAAATGCAGGTGTTGAAAGTCAGACCAACATACACTGAAATGGTGACAGTAAGGAGATAAGGGAAGACCATCTGAAACAGCATCTGCTACAGCATTAGTTATTTTCATATGTTTTGGAATTTGGTTTACGAGAGGAATTTCTCTTTTTCTTTGTTCATTCCTTTACCGATGTTTTGTCATACTGTTTGTTCAACCTTAAGACTCTTAATCCAGAACCAAGATAATTGTTCTTTGGGGGTCCCTTTGCCATGGTGATACTGGGGATATTACAGATCCAGTCAATGAACCATTGGCTACTTTGACCGCCTCCTTGTTGCAAGGGTATGTCTATCTTCTCACTCCCCGCCTGTAGCTTGCTGCATACCGTAGCCATAGGCAGTGCAAAGCAACTTTCTCTTCCAGTTCTATTTCACAATTTAGAGAGCCTTGTCTTTAAGCAGTCTTGTTTACCATGCAGAATGTGAAATTTGGTTCTTTATCGTCAACTTTATTTTAGAGAGCACAAGCTGTGGTTTAGACCCTTTCACTGCCTTATATTTCTTTCAGTTTCCACTTTGAAAAGCTATTTATTTTGTGTTTAGCCTGGCTCTGTATTTTGGTCTTCTTTTATATTTTATCTACCATTGATATGTATTTAGACAAAGGGGATATGACAAAGTGTGATCTTACTGGGCTATGTTGGCTGGATGTTTATTACTTCTTTATTTTAAATAAAGTCATGGAATTGTTATAATTTAAATTATGTGTTTTTGAATTCTCCCTTATTTAAAAGAAATGGTGCCTAATAGAAAACTAGTTGCACAAGACTTGTGGAAACGATTTTCTTCTGACTCTTTGTCTTGTGTGTGTCCTTTTTAATTAATTGTTTCCATATGTGACTTTTGGAGGGAAAGGATCTGATTTTTCTACCCTTGTACAAACATATAGTTGAACTGAGAGATTCTCAATATGATTTGTTAAAATTCATTTAGAAAAATTTTTAACTATAACCTTTCTGTCTTCTAAATATGTCATTCCAAACATATTTAGGTTGACTCAGGTGATGTATCACTTGCCCAATTTTTAAGATATAGTTAACTTAGACATGGTTCCAAAAGAGTAAATTAGGCTATTAAAGGGTTGAGGAGTAAAACATCCAAGGATGGAGAATTATGAATTACAGAGAATAATTCTGAGGAATTGTATCATTTTCCACAATTATATTAACAGCTGTAACAACTGACTCTATAGAATGTCCTCTCTTCAAATTTGCCCACACTCCTCAACCCTCACCTTGGACTTTTTAAGGTTTTGACAGCCTCTGGCCTTTGATTAAATAAGGGTTTAGACATATTATGATGAACCCTTATTCATCATTATATGTCTAAATCTGGAGAAAGGACAAAGAGAGACTACACACGCTTCCCAGGACTGAGGCTAGCAACTCTAAGAATTGAGGGAAAAAAATACCCTGGACAAAGGTAATTCTGGTCAGAAAAGAATCTCATGGGGGGTGCCTAGTTATATGCTGAAAATCCTCAACCAGTCTCCATTTTTACTCACATGCACAAAGGTAACAAGAATAAATAGATGTTCTAATTCAGGGTAAGCCTATATCTGCCCATACATACCAAATGAGATAAAATAAGCACCGACTTATCTGACATACAACTGATTCTTTCGCATGATGTACATTTTCACATCGGATAGGGCAGAAACTCTACAGCATAAAATTAAGCAAACACTAGTAGAAGCTACTACCAGTGGGGGTTACAAAATTCCCATCCTTGGAGAATTTTTGAAAAATAATGTAGAGACCCATATAGTCTTATTGAAGAATAAGAAGGGAAGTTGCCTTGTTAAAATCTCACAGTGTGCCTGACACTGTATTAGGAGATTTATATACATTAACTCATTTCAACATCACTTAAAATCTGCCAGCTAGATATTATTTTTACAGATAAAAAAAATGAAGATTCACAGAGCAAGAAAGTAATTGAGCCAGAATTCAAACCATTTATTTATTTCTCTCTTCAATATTTATACGCTTTGTACCACAGCATGGTGGCATGGTGGTATGTTCTTTACAGAATTTGTGTGAGGGCTGGAAATAATACATGTATATTTCCAAGGACATAGTATCATAAAATAAATGCTAGCAATTATTATTATCATCATCATCATCATCATCATCATCCCATACTGCCTCCAAGCTGATTAGAATAGATCCTGTGCTACCTTTATAGAAGTCATTTTATGGACTGTCTGCTTTCCATTTTCAGTTCACTTTGTGGTTTCTTACTACTCGTAGCCGAAACAAAAAAGAAACAGTCAAATTTTGGGGGGCTTCCAGACAAAGGTGCCCCTTCAGAGAGCCAAAAACCCTTGACTCATCCCTGGAAGATATATAAAATGAGGCTATGAGTTTGTCTCCCAGTTGAACTCTTGATATTGAGTTTGATCATTTCCTCTGTTTGATAGTTCTAGAAGTTCCAGGGAGAAATAAAGGTGCAAAGGCTCATTGAGCTATTTGGGAGAATGAAATGCCAGTGACTCACCATGTTCTATACTAGTATCTGCTTACAACCCCCTGGGGTTTTCTGAATAAACAGTCAAGACCAGGCTGGAAAGCGCACCTGGGATTTTCTCTAACTTGAAGCACTTGGAAAGCGGCTTGATGAAGTTGGACGAAGGGACGTTTGACTTCAAGTCTTTCTCCCTGTTTCCTTGCATCCTTCATTTTGTGTCCTGGTCTGCTCTATCATCACAGAATACTTTGTTACTTTTACTTTAACTTTGTGAGTTTTTGTAGATCATACTTTTTTATTTTATAGAAGACCAGAGGTTCTACTTGCGTAGTAGATCCAATGAAATAGCTACATTTTAATTAAATTTACACAGCTTTTATTACACTAGTGGATCACCTTCACTACCACCCAGAGAAACCCCAGAGCCATCAGATGTACTTCACATGTAATTAATCTCCAATGCTCGATTTTGTAGGATATGTAATAATGCTGCCTGGATAGAAATGAGAACTTCAGAGAACAGTCATAATAAAGATGAAGAGAGAAGCTTTAGGAAGAATTGGTTTTTAAGAGAGCAACTAAGTGTGAACTTTATTAAAAGGAAAAGAAATAATGGGAATAACTTGCATTAAGTAAAAATGTTTGACATCCTCAATTTTTCAGATTCTTTTATTTTGCCCCAGACATATGTTTCAGGGATTGTTTTTATAATGTATACCATGTGTAATGTTACATTTGTAGCCTTGTAGATTTAAGGCTTGGGCAAGGGGAAGAATTGCTGTGTTCAGTAATTGAAACAATAAGAGAAAGAAAAGAAATCACTGTGACTAGACCCTTGAATAGAATTTAAATCCCTTTCCCTAAAAATATTTTGGGACATTATTTTCAATTGCAAGTTTTTATTTTTAATTACAAGCCTAACAAATAACACAATCAAAAGCTATCCAAATCACTTATGCTATACTTGTACTTTGTAGTTTTCACTATGCCTAAAAATGCATCACCTGACTTGAGCCTAACACAGTGGGATGAAGGGAAAGAAATCATTATTCCCCCATATCACAAATCGCAAAATAAAGATCCATAGAGATTAAGTTATTTGTCCAAAGTCATTCAGGTGGCCTTCAATCTAATGTGTGTGTTTTTTTTTCACTCTACTGTTAATAGAGCTTTTCTACTCTATTATTTCTGAACTTTTTAAAAACATTTTAAAAACTGTATATCCCATTATAACACCCATATAATATTAAAGCCATTATAATGATTGCTGCCTAAGCTTGGATTCAGCACATGGGTTAAGTTTCTCTATCCACTCTGTAGATCATGCTAGAAACATCAGCAGTATCCTTGACTCATTCTCTCATTCATCATATTCAGTTACCAAGTTCTGTGAGTCTACCTCAAATATTCCCCCTTCTGCTCATTCCCACTGTCACTACTCAAATTTAAAGCCTTATCTCTTTTCTGAAATAAATCCATAACCCATAATTCTAATTTCTGCTCATTCTAGTCTCCTTACTGCAATAAGGATTATTACTGGAAAACTTTGATTCGATCATGATTCTTCACCACTTAAAAATCTTTATTGATTCCCTTTTGTTTTCAGGATAATGCTCAAACCTCTTAACAGATTATGCAAGGCTTTCCTGAAACCAAGATCTCTTTCCTCTCATTTTCTTCCTTTCATCCACTCTATGCTGTATCCATAGTGAAAAACTCAAAAAACTATGGTTCAGTGACTGTGCTGGGTATATCCAAGCCTCGGTGCCCTTGTTTGCCATGTTCTCACTCCTATTCACAATATCTTTCCCTACACAGGCCCAAATCTATCTGAAAAAAGCCCTAATCATTCTCTAGGACCCAGCTGAAATGAAATTTTCCCTGATTCCTCCTTTCCCACTAAAGAATTTCTTGTCAACTTCTTTGTTTTCCATCATGTTGAACATTTCTTTATTATAGCCTTTTTCATATTGTACCCTAATTATTCATTTTGTAGCTTGTGTTTGGGAGCAGAGTTAAATGGGAAGGGTCAAGTCCTCATAAATTAACCCCAAGTCAACTGAATAGCAGTAACTGAAATGAAGGCTCTCACAGCCTGAACTTTGAATTAGTAATGTTTAGATTTCTATTCCTACCTTTCAAAAACTACCTTTCAAGGTCTACAAAGGAGGGAGGGCAAACAATTAAAAAACAAGGTGGATGGGGAGAGGGTAATAGAACTCAACACCAGTTCTAATTATGCCCTGCATAGCTTAGCTACCAGAGCCTCACTTATATTGGTCACTTAAGTGGACATAAGCAGAAAAATAGAGGGTTACTCTGAGTGGTCGAATGCATGTGGTTTGTGGGGCCTTTCCAGACCCTGCATATCCTCCCACAGTTTTAAGGGCAGGTTCATGTGTGTATGTGTGAGTGAGAGAGAGAGAAAGAGAGAGAGAGAATGTCCCGGCCCGCGGGACAAATCAACGGCGGCGACGAGCTATTCAGCGAAGGAATGAGACTAGACACGGACAAAACAAAAACTGTGCTCTTTATTCTGCTAACATGGCTTCTCTGCGGCTTCTTCCGCTGAGCGGGTTACAATCAGCTCTTTTATAAGCAGGGAAAGGGGAGGGAAAAGGGAAGTGCCTTAAGTTTTAG
>JAQZBX010035052.1:7470-24857 GCA_029593785.1 Cabassous unicinctus
GGTCTGAGGGAGGAAGGGCTCAGGGGCCTGGACTCCAGGCAGCCTCACCTGGTCCCGGCAGCGCAGGAAGGTGTGGTATTTATAATGGTGGAGCGAGTGGTAGAGCGTGTAGTACCCCGACTTCTCCAGCTCGACCTGGAACTCCTGGCAGATGGGCGGAGAAGCCTCAGTCCCTCTGGCCGGGCCGCGGGGTGCCCCCTCCCCTCCCGCCAACACCGCTGGGCACAAGCCACTTCGGGCCCCCACCTGGGCTCGGACCACGCTCCTCTTGAGTTTGCTGAGCGTCTTGCGGTTGTAGGGCTCCCCGGCCGGCCGCAGCCGCACGGCCCCCTCCTCGGGGGAGCCCGCCCCGCTCTGCTCCACTTGCAGCTGTGGGAACGTGTGCAGGGCGTCCTGCGGGGAAGCCGATGGCGTCGGGGAGGGCCACCTTCCTAAACCCCACACCCCAAAGCACCACCCACTCCTTGAATCCCTCAGTTATCAGAGGCCTCGGTCTCCCCCAGGCTGCCGGTCCGGAGAGACACTCGGGAGTCTTGGTCCCCTCAAAGGACAGAGGAGCCTGGGCCCGACTGGTGACCATCACAATGTGCTGTCTGGCCTGGCCCAGGATTGTACAACCTTACTTAATCTGTCCCAGAATTCTCAGAGACATCTGACCTTCCCCCCAGAGTTCTCAGACACAGCCTAATCGCCTACCCAGGTGTTTTGGCTTTAACCTAACACCTCACCTGAAATTTCCAGAGCCAGCCTAAAATTAATTCCCAGAGTCTCAGAGCCAGGTTAACTCTCTATCGCAGAATTCTCAGCACTAGCCTAATATCCCATCCCAGAATTCTCAGCGCCAGCCTCACATCCCATCCCAGAATTCTCAGCGCCAGCCTCACATCCCATCCCAGAATTCTCAGCGCCAGCCTCACATCCCATCCCAGAATTCTCAGCGCCAGCCTCACATCCCATCCCAGAATTCTCAGTGCCAGCCTAACATTTCATCCCAGAACTCTGGGAACCACCGAAATACTCAAGGCCAGCACACTCCATCCCAGAATTCTTAGAGCTACCCTAATATTCTCAGAATCCTCAGCACCAGCCTAACAATCCATCCCAGAGTTCTGAGTCACCCCAACTTCCTACCCAGAATGCTCAGTCATCCTAACATTCCATCCCAGAATTCTTTGTAACAGACTAACATCTTACCCAGAATTCTCAAAGCCAGTCTAGCCCTGTCCCAGAACAGAATTCTCAGAACTCAGACTAATGCCCCAACCAGAATTCTCAGAGCTGCCTTAAGAATATTCCAACCCAGATACATAGGCCAGGCACTAGAACATTCCAGACAGGAAGTTATGCAGCTGACTTAACAGTGAATCCTGGACTTTGCAGAGCCAACATTCCGTCACGGAGAAGCCATCAGAACCTGCTCAACATTCTGTTCCAGAGCCCTGAGGGCAGGCCCGGATCTAGCTTTTGTCCCCAAACTTGACCTCTTTCAGTCACACTCCACAACTAGGCCGGCTGAGCCTTCCCAGTGGCCCACCCACCCTGGACGGTCCCAATGATCCCTCCGTGCCAGCCTGGCACCTACAGCTCCTTAGGCCATCTGAGCCCTCAGGGCTGCTGGGAATCCAGAGGACAGCCCCCTCCTAACAGCCCTGCCCTCCACTCTTTTCCTGGCCAGGCCCACCCCTAGCAGTGACCTTGCAAGGGCCTGATCCCCTGGCAACCCCTGCGGTGCCTGACATGCCTGGGGCTCCCCGGGGCCGCAGGCACCCCCTGCCCATGCCCCAGAGCACCTGCAGAGCTGGGCTCAGCGACAGCCGCTTCAGGACTTTCTTCTTGTGCTCGTTGAGGAGGCCGTCGATCTTCCGCATGGGCGGGAGGTACAGCTCGTCTGCGAGGTGGGGAGGGGGTGTCAGAAGAGCCTCAGGATTCCCCCGCCCCCCCCCCAAGCCCCCCGCTCACCATGCGTGTCTTCCAGGGCCTGGATCATGTCCGGGTCGAGGGCCGTGCTCACCAGCATCTCCACGTAGCTCCGGTACATCTCCCGCATGGCCCGAGTCTTTAGCAGACGCCCAGGCACTGCCCGCTCTGCGGGGAAAAGGGGACATGGCCTCGCTGCTCAAGCTTTCTCTGCGGCCACCTGCGTGGCAGACGCTGTTCTGAGGGGCAGGAGGGCAACCCCTGCTGTCTGGGGGGTGCCAAGTCAGGTTAGGGGGCTGCCGGGCCAGCACCAGGGCAATCTGCCCCCGTGCTGGGACCGTAAGGCCCACCCAGAGCTCAGACGAGGAACTGGCCTCAGCTCGGGCAGTTGGAGTTTAAGGCAGTTGGTTTAAGGTCACAGGAGAGCTGAATCTTCCGCAATGCAGAGGGCATTCCAGGCCGAGGAGCTTTACGTGGAATGGGGTTTGACTCGTTCAGTGTGGCTTTGGTTAAGAAGAGGCAGAACTGATTTCCAAAACAGTAAATCGACTCAGAGAGATCAGAACATAAAGGGTAAGCGTGAGGGAGGTGACGTGAGCTGGGACTGAACAGGCCGGTGCAGGTCTGGTCATGTGGGGCCTCCAGTGGGAGGCAGAGGGGCAGGGACCCTTTCTGCAGGGCACTGGGGAGCCACAGGAGGGCTGTGAGCAGGGGAGAAGCAGGAGGTAAGGGTAGAGGCCATGTAGGGGATGGAGGGGAGGAGAGACTGGAGTCCAGGGCCATGGACCAGGCAGAAGAGGACAAGGCCTGCGCAGAGAGACAGAGGAAGCAGGAGGGCCAGCGCCTGAGAACGAGGCTGAACTGGGCCGGGGGGCTGGGAAAGAGCAGAGGGGATGGGGCTGGGGGCTGGCCAGCTGGGGGGAGGGAGAGGAAGGATGGTGCCCAGGGGTCAGCCTGGTGGCTGGGTAGACGGTGGGGCTGCCACTGAGATGGGGACACCTGGACAAGTTTCTCATTGGGGATCTCCGGGACGGGGGTGGCCGGGGGAAGAACTGGGTCTGAGGCTCACTAGAAAGTTTGGGGGAGTCTGGCAAGAGAGATTTAGAGTGAGAAATGACAAGGCAGAGAATAGGGGACACCCATAATTAAACTTAACAAGGGGCATCGAGAGAAAAGGAAAGCAGGAGGGTCGCGAGTAGGCCCCCGAACATCCCGGGGAAGAGGCACGAGAAGCATCCATTTCAGTTATCTGCACAGAGGGTCCTTGATCAGAGCTGTTTCAAGGAGCCAGAGCCCGTCATGCCTTGGCCAAACCCTCCTGGGGCCTGCATCTTACTCAGGGTAAGAGCCACAGGCCTGTCAGGCAGGATGCAGAGCCCCGGGCCCTGTCACTCAGCGGCGCCGGCACCACCCGGGAGCTGCTTGGAACTGCAAACTCCCCAACCCCACATTCCGGACTGACGGGGTCAGAACATGTGTTGGACCAGATCCCCAGGGGACTGGTGTGTGCCGCGACGTTTAGGAGCCGCTCTCCTCCTCGAGCTGGCCCTTGGCCCCTTTCTCCACCCTCAACCCTCGCACGCTTGGCTCCCCAGGCCCAGCCTGGAATGCTGTCTACCCCGACACACGGCCCCAGCCACGTTTTATTCAGGTCTTTGCTCCAAGGCCATTTCTGGAGCCTTCTCTGACCACCCTCTCCCAGGAAAATATCATCCATCATCCTGCCTGCTCCTCTTTACCTGGTTGATTTTTTTACATTTATTTTTTAGACGAGAGGAAAGTTTAAAGAAAAAGCATGCAGAAAGTCCCAACTAATTTTTCTAACTGCCTGGAATACTACCCAGCATTACCATTAAGATTCTCCTATTGTCTTGTTTTCTGTTACGTTATGTATTTACCTGATGGACTGCAAGCTCCAACAAGGAAATACATTTTTGCCTATTTGTTCCCTGCTGGGACCCCAGGTCATGGCACAAGTTACAGGCGCAGTGGGGAACAAGGCAAACGGGACGAAGTGGACTAAGGGGAGAGGGGACATCACTGCTGCCTCTTTCTAGAACTTTAACCGTGAACACAAGGAGGGAGGGGGCAACCGCCATCATCTGGACGTAACAGCTTCCAGCACACGTTCAGTCATGGGTCTCAAGGAAGCCTTTGGAGTGAACGACGAACAAGCAAGAGGGCTGGTTCCAAGGCCCCCTGTGCTGGCTGACACGGGGGCTGCTCCTGGTCTGATGGGGAGGGTCGGGGGAGACATACACAGACCCAGGAAGGTACTGCAACTTGCCAGGCAGCTGTAGAAAACCCACTTCTCAGGCTCAGAAAATTGAAGGCTGGACACAAACACTCAGGGCAGCACATTTCTCCAAAGTGGAAACATCCCATAAGTCTAAAGACAGATGAATGAATATACAAACCATGGTCTGTCCTGACAACAGAATATTATTTGGCCGTAAAAAAAGGAGTGAAGTTCCGATACATGCTACACTGGATGAACCTTGAAGACATGATGCTAAGGGAAAGAAGTCAGACACAAAAAGACAAATACTGTCTGATCTCACTGATACAAAGTTTCTAGAATATGCAAATTCCTAGAGAGAGAAAGTAGATCACAGGGTACTGGGCAGGAGTAGGACTGGAGGGAGGGGAAATGGGGAGTTATTGCTTAATGGGGACAGAGTTTCTCTTTGGGGCGATGGAAGTGTTTTGGTGATGGCTGATGGTGATGGTAGCACAACATTGTGAGGGCAATTAATACCACTGTACCGTATATTTCAAAATGTTGAAAACAGTACATTTTATGTTGTATGCATATTACCACACTTTTTAAAAAAAAAAAAGAAGCACTGGTCCATGCTACAACATGAATGAACCTTGAAAACATGACGCCAAGTGCAAGAAGTCAGCCAGAAAAAAACTATCAATTATATAAAATGTTCAGAACAGGCAAATCTCTAGAGGCAGAAAATAGTTTAGTCGTTGTCCAGGGGCAGGTAGAGGAATGGGGTCCGGGGCTTCTTTTTGGGGTGATAAATATTCTAAAATTGATTATGATGATAACTGGACAACTCTGTGAATATATTAAAAACCACTGAATTGTATATTTTAAATGAGTCATTGTAAGAATATGTGAATTATACCAATAAAACTGTATTTTAAAAAAAGGAAAAGAAAAAAACAAGAAAATTGAGTGCCAGGGAAGGAAATCTGGGCCTCCGGGGAAACTCCTCCCTTCCCACACCTTCACCTGTCCCAGTTTTAACCACTTCCCCTGTCTGGAGTCTCCACCTGTCCTGATTTTAGCAGAGCATAAGATGTCCGCTGAAGAGACTACATTTCCCAGGCTCCCTTGCAGCTATGTTCAGTCACATAACCAAGTTGTAGCCGATGGGATATTAGAAGATCTAGCACTTGAAAGGAAGGTAGGGCCATTCCCTGGTCCTTTTGTCCTTTCTCACTGGCAGGACTGTGGATATGGGGGCCATTAGGCCAGCTCTGACCATGTGGGTGAGGCCAGTCATCTGAGAGACGCAGGAGAAGAAGGGAAACTGGGATCCTCAGCAACCTCAAGAAAGAGCCTCTTATTTGCCATGATCCTCCTGCCTACATCTGGGCTTGTATGGGAGAGAATTCATCCTCTTGTTTGGGTCACTCTTTTTTTGTGTCTTGGTTAAAACAGCTGCCCCTGTACTGTACCTAAAAGAGCGTGTGACTTTGAGTGAGTCATTCCACCTCTCAGTGGCTCAGCTTCCACGTCTTTAAATTTGACAGCACCTACCTCCAGGGGTTTACGTGGAGATAAAACAAACCAACATGCCTACCAGACCCGACCCCAAATATACTCCATGCAGAGTGGAAAGAGCAAGAGAGAGGGGCGGGACAAGACAACCTGACATTTTCATCTAGAAAAGATTCAAATGGATTCTTTGGGGATAAGTAATATATACACAATATATATTACTATAAATGTAAAACTATACTAAAAAGCTAATTCAAGCGTCAAAGATTATAGCTTGACATTTAAATTAAAAAACCAAATTATATATGTGCTTGGCACATAAATACTCGGTGAAGTCAGTTTTACATTACCTTGCATATGTGTATGTATACACATTTTTGGTGGTGGTGTTGTCATCGTGGCCACACATGACTCTAAGCACTGAGGATACAGCAGTGTACCAGGCAGATGTGGAGCTCACGTCTGGTACCTACCATGGATGAGCAAGCACCCTCCTACATGCTTTATCTATGATTAACCCATTTTACAGGTGAGGTCACTAAAGCACAGAGCAGTTATGCCCCTTCCTCAGGATCACCCAGTGAGTGATTCTGGGGCTCCAGAATAGATGCTGGTCCCACCTCAGACCTCAGAACCTGCCTGTTCAGTGACAAAACAGTGCAAGGTTTAAGAACAGAGATTGAGGCTGTGCTGGCTGCATGCCAGCTCATTCCAGCTGGGCAGCACCCTCTCAGTGCCTCAGTTTCCTCATCTGTAATACAAGATAACAGCAGCATCCATTTCCTAGGACTGTCATTAAAATTAAACAAATCACTATGTGTAAAGAACTGGAAGACAACCTGTAGTCAGGTACTACATAACTGTTGACTTCTTATTATTCCTAGCACCTTGCTGGCACTCCCCGGAATCCTCTCAACAGCCTTCACCCACACCACCTCCTTTTAAAGGCCCAAGCCACTTCCCCACACCTCCCCCATCAGCTCCGTGGATGGGGAGGCCTCACCGTCCTCACTGGGAGCTCCAGGGGATGACTCCGAGTCCGAGGAACTGCCAGGGGGCCCCACGCCTGCTGAGGCATTGCCTGCCACCTCCTTCAGCCACTTCTTCCTCTTCTTGGGGGGCGGCTCAGCCTTCACCTTGGTGGGCCGGGCCTTGGGCAGCCTGGACGTGGCAGGCTGTCCCGCGGTGAGGCTCCGTTCGGGCCGGGTCTGCCGCCCGCCCGTGCCCCGCTCACCCCGCAGCGGCCGCTCCGCACGTGTTGCCCGCTCCTTCTCCTTTTCCTTCTCAGGAGGCCGTGGTGGGGACGGCTTCTCAGGTGCAGGGGGCTCGGGCACAGGCGTCTCAGGCGTCTGCTCTGAAGGCTTCTCAGACGTCGTCTTCTCAGGGGTCTCAGGCTTAGGAGGAGGCGCTGGGGCCTTGGGGACAGGTGCAGAGCTGCCACTGGCAGAAGCAGGACCCTTGGCCTGCCCAGAGCGTCTGGAAGGCAATGTAGAAGGAACTGCAGTAAGCAGCCTCCAAGACCCCCCCATTTCTCCTCTTTGGGAGCCCCCGCCCAGCCCAGCCTAGCCCAGTGTTTTAAGAACAGAATCAGTTTCCCTCTTGCTAAATGTCTGTCACTTTCTTTGGGTCTCCCCCCAACTCTGGGTCTCTGTTCCCCCACCCCGTATCCCTACCCCCACCCCCACCCCCACCCCCATTCTTCCAATTTTTGTCTGCCTCTCTCTCTGGGTCTTTATACCCCTCTCCATCCTCTTGCACACACCCCATCTTTATTCCTCTTCTTGCACTTTCTATCCCCCATGCCTGTCCCCCAGCTTGCCACCTGGCTCCTGTCGTACCTGACGGGCACTGGAGGCCGGTGCCAGGGCTTCCGAGCACAGACCCTCACATAATCCTTCTTGTTGACATTTTCCAGGAACTTTACATACAGGCGCTGGTACCGGTTTTTCGCATCCCCAAAATAGCCCAAATACTATGGGAGGAAAAAGGCACACAGGGAATTTCATCCACCCCAGCCAGGGCCCTGAGACTCCCCTCATGCCATAGACTACCTGCTGGGAGGCGGAGATCCATTTGGGATGCACCTTAGTCCCAGGGCAAGCCAGAGCCAGGCGTGAAGGGGTCCCTAATTTCCAACACCCCAGCCAGAAGCCCGAGTACCCATTTCCCTCTGCAGGCTTACATTACTGGTGGCACAAAACTGCCTCTGGCCGTCCTTGATCTCCGGAGTGAATTTCTGCAGCAGGGCTTTCTGGACTCGCCAGATTGGTGGGGGCTCGCGCCCCGTCTGCAGCGCCAGCTGAGGAGGGCACAGTGAGGCCGGCAGGTCAGGCCCCATGCCTGCATCTCCTGCCCCCGATTCCCGGCCCTCCACCCCCCTTAGAGAAAAGGCGTGGTCATCAACGGGCATCAACACACATCTGTCTGACCAATACATTTTGGACCCCATGATGTTCTAACCCTAGGGATGCAGCTTAAATCTGGCTCTTTTCTCCTACTGTCCGCTCAATAATTTTTTTTCCCATTTCAACCATTATTAAGTGTACATTTCTGTGACATTAAGTACATTGATAATGTTGTGGAACCTTCACCATTATCTACTTCCAGAACATTTTCATCATCCCAAACAGAAACTTGTGCCCCTCAAGCAGTTAGTAACTCCTCATTCTGGGTCCCCTCTCCCCCGGGCTCTTCTGCTTTCTGTCCCTGTGAACTTCACATAAGAGAATCATGACTTCTTGTGTCTGGCTCATCTCACTCAACGTGATGTCTTCAAGGTTCACCCATGTGATGGCCCATACCAGACTTTGTTGCTCTTTACAGTGCAATACTATTTCCTTGCATGGACACACCACATTTTGTTTATCCATTCATCTGCTGATGGACACTTGGGCTGTTTCCACCTCTTGGCCACTGTGGCCTCCCAATAATCTTGGTCTCGCTCTTGGTTCTGTGCCAGTGGCTGGAATTCTTACAGCTTTCCATTACTCCAAGCAGTGACGTGCCCTGAGCCCCCACCCATTGTGTGCTGGACACCACGCCGGACGCCGGGGTAGAGTAGGGAGACCGACAAAGCCTTTTCCAGAGCATTCCTTATAGAGGTAACAAGCCAGAGAAGCAAATAAACAAAACAGGGCAAGTTTGTGGTTTGTGCCAAGAATTCAGATGACTGGGCTACTCAAGTAGTTTCATCAGCCTGTGCACAGTCAGGCAGGAGATGACAGAAAAGCCCCTCCCCATCCCCACCTCACTGAGACACCCACACCATCCCATGAGGCTCCTGTGTGCCCTGGCTGGGAAACTGACGTCAGACCCAGCACCTGACCTCGGGGAGTGGAGGAGGAGCAGGGGAGTCGGACAGGGGTACAAGAAAATAATAGTGTTAAGTAATAAACATGCTAATGGCAGGCACCCCAGGATTGTGGACGTCTAGAAGCGGGACCTGGAGCTCAATCTGAATCCAGGAACACTTCCTGGAAGAGGTGACACCTAAAGGAGTCTTTCAAGGACCATGTGTTCCGTGAGAGGACACAGTAGTAACTGGGGAGTACCAGGGAAGTTCATGGCAGCTGTGGGTTACAAGAGAGAAACCGACAGGTGTGGGTAAGCAAAGAATGAGAACAGAGTGGGAAAGGGAAAGTGTGACAACAAGAGATGAATTAGGGGCAGTACCCTCATCTAAAGCATCCACAGGCAAATGGACTTGGAAGGTATCTCCAATTGATTGGTCATGGCTGTCCTGAGCACCAGGCTCTGACAGAAGCAAGTGCCAGGATGGATTAGTGATGTCTGCCACAGGCACTGCCTGGAACTCTAGGACCCACGTGCCAGGTACTGGCCATTTGCCCTTGATTGGGGGCCAACTGCTTTCACACCACAACTTCCCTTGACCCTTGGATCAGCTGGGGAAATGCTACCAAGGGGCTATGATCCACAAGTAGAACCTGATGAAAATGAGGTCCAGAGATGCCTCTCAGGGCTGACGTCACAAAGCAAGTGGAGACAGGGGCCTCAGGGGAGTCAGAGGAGTCAGAGGCCCAGAAACTACCCAACATGGAAGAGCCAATTTCAGACCACACCCTACCCCACTCCAAAACTGGGCAAGGCCCCCAATGCCACCAGGCCAAACTCTTCTGCCTGGCACAGTGAGACTTTGCTTCACTTTCTTCTCCCTTCTCCTGTGTCCTGCCCAGCGGGCCATCCAGACTCTCCAAAGCTCAGCAGACAAGTCCCAACCTTTCTGGTCCCCAAGCCTTTGCATATGCAGCACCCCCCACCAGGAACAACCTCCCCCTGTGGACGGGAATCCAAGACTCCCTGTATTCACAGATGCCTCTTAGGAAGCCACTCTGCTGCCTTCTCTGAGGAACCTGGTGACTCTCTCTCATGTCTGGCCTGGCCCACTCCCCACACCCCGACTGAGCTCAGCATCCTTCCAGCTTCCCCACCGGCCACCCAGTCATCAGCCGTGGCACTGTCCCTGCCGGCTTCCCCACCACAGCCTCAGCTGTCCTTCTGCCTCCTCTC
Source organism: Cabassous unicinctus (assembly GCA_029593785.1). Lineage (NCBI taxonomy): Eukaryota > Metazoa > Chordata > Mammalia > Cingulata > Chlamyphoridae > Cabassous > Cabassous unicinctus. The sequence goes on from JAQZBX010035052.1 coordinate 17,654, forward strand.
TCGGTTTCCCCCAGCCCTGGCCGTATGTCAATCATACAACTGACCATGCCCATGTTCCCTCCACTAGGAGTGGGGTCCCACCCACAGCCCCTGCTCATTGGAAGGCTCTGCCAATTGGAGAAGACCTGACCTGGGGCAGCCAATTGTAAGGCCAATCAATGGCCCTTATCTTGGCCCCAAAGGCTGAGTTGGAGAAATCAGATTCTCTCCTGGGAATTTGAACGGGGTGGTGTCAGCTGCAGGGATAAAGGCAGAAGCAGGTGAGCTAGAAGCATCCAGGTGTGGTGCTGATGGGCAAGCTGCAGGGTCCCAGAAGTCAAGGTCATGGAACGGCCCTGGACTCCTCCCAGCCTCCTCCCCACTCACCAGTGGCCCTAGCAGCAATCAGAGGACCTGGAGTTGGCCCCCCGAGCCAACGTCTTCCACCACTCCCACCCACCTCACTCCAGCACTCAAAGCACTGCCGACCACCCAGCTCTTTTGCGAGTTTAAAAAAGTCCTAGTGACGGGAGATGGGGACAATGATAGCACAACACTGTAAAAGTGACTAACGCTGCGGAACTGTCCACTTAAAAGTGGTTAAGATGGCAAATTTTATGTTACATGTATGTCATCACAATAAAACAATTTGGTTCACGTGGTATTTCTCTTGGATGGCACTGTTCTGGAACAAATCACAGTCCACAGTCTGGTTTTGTAGGGTCTGCAAGCTAAGAATGGGTTGTACATTTTTCAAGGGTTGTAAAACCAGGGGAGAAATAAAAATAAAGAGAAAAGAATATGTGATGGAGACCCTACGTGGCCTGCAGAGCCTAAAATATTTAGCTGGCCCTTCTCAGTGAACGACTGCCAAGCCCTGCACCTGGGACCTGCCCCAAGTCACCCAGATGAGTGACATGTGAGCACTCACGCTGCCCCTTCCGCGTGCTGCCAGCCCCCTGCTGGGGCTAGGACATCCAGCAACACGTTAGACCCTCCGACACTGCTTGGGGAGGTACTAATGTGATCAGCTCCTTTTTACAGTCGGGAAAACTGAGGCTCAGAAGGCTTGACGCCAGCCCAGCTCAGAAGTGTCAGAGATTTGGGGCGGCCGGGTTAACACCAAAGCTGGGCTCTCAACCCAGCTGCCCGTCTGTCCCATCTTGGACCCATGAAGGGGGTCCACGCCTCCCCCGAGCCAGCCCTGTTGCCAAAGCCCCAGGGTGTGTGCTCCCGTCATGACACACACTCATGTCATATTTTAAGCCTCTGAGTCCTTGCCTGTCCCCGTGCCCTGTCCCGCGCCAGCTGGGAGGTGGTGTCAGATGGCCATGGCACCAATTCCAAGCTTGGCTCTTGCCAGCTGAGTGACTCTTTCACTGAGCGTGAACCGCCTCATCTGTAAAATGGGGATGGTCACAGACCCTGCTCCTGATGGCTGCTCATTTGACTCAGACCCGGGCACCCAACCCTGAAGCAAGAGGCTGTGGCTGCCACTGTTGGCCTAGGAGGCACACAGACACTGTACCGCTCCGAGCCTCGGTTTCCCTCTCTGTTGGGGGAAATGGGGATAACAACCCCGAAAATGAAGAGCGCTTGTAAAGATAAAACTAGGTTGACCGTGAGGTCCCTCAAATCCAGTCCCCTCAGGAAGTGGCAGCCATCACTATATTGCTATTCATGCCACACCTTCCTCACTCATCCTCACTGGGCCACAAAATTGGCCTCGGAAGTTGAAAAGATAAAACAAAATAACAAAGAATAAACAAAATAAAAACAAAAAACAAACAAAAAATAACACTTAATGTTGTATCTATGCTACCAAAATAAAAGAATGTATCTGGGGTGCTAAGGTGAGTCTGATCTCATGGGGGACTAGAGAGGATGGGATCAGGAAGCAAGAACTGAGCAAAGAGGCACTTGGAATGTTCCAGTGGCTGGGGTCGCTGGTGCTCATTCTGGCACTTTGCTTTAGGACTTGCATCTCATCTGGAGGTGCTTTTATATGTACCAAATATCACACTGAGGTGGGGAGAGAGTATGGATGGAAGGACAGAAGGCCTGGGATTGGTGGGGGAGGGGTGGGGGGGGACACAGAATGTGCCGGAGTCAGCAGATGACCATGGTGGAAGCTGGTTAATGGATCTGCATCGCCTTTATTTTAACTGCTCTATTTTTTTTCCCCACCCTAACAAAAGTTAAACTACAAATAATATAGAACACAAAAATAAAAAGCTCATCTCACAAAACACCTATGATCAACAATGACCATCTTTATCAGTCACCCACCCCACGATGACTTCATCAGTACTTTAGGAGGAACCAAGCAAGTACACATGAAGTGTGTTAAGGGCCGCAGGCCATGCCGCCCTGGCAGGCGGTCACTACCCAATCAATGGCAGCTATTACTACCTGGAATGGCCTTAGCCCCAGGCACCACCCTCAGGGGCCAACAGCCCAGCTGACCCGCTAGGCACCCCTCCTAGGTAGGACCCAACTCCATCTGTCAAAGTGCAGCCTGGCTTGGCAAACCCTCTCTATACATACACCAGATCAGACGTATTTTAAGCTTTGCTCTGCCTGAGGACCCCACTCTGCCCCTACGGGGAAAGCAGCCCTAGACAACACCGGAATGAGTGTGCGTGGCTGTGTGCCAATAAAACTTTATTTACACACACAGGCAGCCAGCTGGGTTTGGCCCGCAGGCCAGGGCTTACCAGCTCCTAGATTAACTGGTATTACTGGATGGGCTGGCCAAAGTGCTTAAGGGGCGCTTTAACACTCAGTCAGCATTCCCAAAGGACACGCTACCGCGTTTGTGATAAAAGCGCATGTTTTCAGTTATGCTACGTCACGTTTCCTCCATTACGGCATCAGCCACCAAGTAGTCTCTTTCTTCTCGACTGTTCTATCACATGGGAAACTCAGGAGCAAAGGGGGCTTATCTGCTTTGCTCTTTATATCACACCCCCAGCATCCAGAGCAGAGAATCTTGAATAGATGCGAACAACAATCCTAATCTGGTTACAGGTGACAGCGCACACGTTACAACACGGCTTCAGGGCGCCACAGGGCGGCCTCTGGGGCAGCGCCCCCCGGACTGGGAGCTCCAGAGGGCAGGGCCCGCCGGTCATACAGCAGGTGCTCAATAAGCGCCCGAGGCACCCAATCCCCGGGCCCGTTTCGCGGACAAGCCCGGGACTCACCTTGAGGGAGGGGATGTCCTCGGCGCGGATGACGAACTCGTCGCGCTCGCGGAAGATGCCCTCGCCGCCGCTCTCGCCCGCCTCCTCGTCCGTCTCCCCGCACACGGCGGCCGTCTCCTGCTTCTTGGCCAGGTGCAGGGGCCGGGCGTCGGGGGGCTCGGGGTCCTCGGGGGACTGGGCGGCGGGCTCCTCCGGCGCGGCGGCGGGCGCGGGGGGCGGCGAGGGCAGGCTGGGCGGCGGCGGGGGCGGCGAGCTGGGCGCGGGCGCCACCGGCGCGGGGGGCGAGGGCAGGGCTGGCGGCGGGGGCGGCGGCTGAGGAGTGGGGGCGGCTGGCGGGGAGGGCGGGGGCTTCTCCTCCAGCAGCGGGGGCTCTAGGGGAGAGAGGGGCGTCAGGACTGGGGGGCTGGGCTGGGAGACCCCCCCACACTCCCTCGCTCGCCGGGGCTCTGTCTGCAAGAATCACTCTGCTGCCAAGGGAAGGCATCCAGGCCGAGCCTGCCGTGCCTGTGACACCTGTCTCCCGGCACCCCCTTTTCCTCCAATCCCCAGTACCCCTTCTGACCCAGTGGAGCCCCAACGCCCACTCCCACCTCAACCCCTTACTCCTCTCCTGCCTCTTCCAGCAAAGCTCCCTCTGACCCTGCCTACCTGACCTCCACCACCCTCCCCCATCCGCAGACCCCCTCCCCGCAAGCCACAAGCTGTTTTACTTTCAACACACCTTAACAGTCTGCCCTGCCCGGACAGGCTTCTGTCCCTTCCCCTACTCTCTGGTCCCTTGGTTTAGTTCTGTGGCCCAACACCACCGCTCAATCCCAGTGGCCTCCCAAGCCCTTTCCCACCCCTGAACAGCCCCCCACCCGCTCGGTCTATGCTCGCCCCGTCCAGCCCAGCCTCTGCAAAGTTCCCAGCCATACCCAAAATGCCACCTGCCAGCCCCAGGATCTCTTCCCTCGTCCTCGAATGTCCCTTCCCAGGCCAGCAAAGCCAATCCCTAAATACCACTGGCTCCCCAGTTGCCCTCCTGCCGTATCTAAATCCCTTCCTGGGATCCCTCCCAGTGCCAGCGGCTATTCCACAGTCTGAAACCTGTCTCCCATCTCCTCGTGCCCTTTTTAGTCCCGAAATGGCCCTCTGTTTCCTCAAAGCCCTCAGCTCAACTCCTGCTCCTGCGCACTCCTCCGAATCCCAGCTAGGTCTCTCCAGACGCCCCCTGCCTCATTTCCTCCGCCGCTCGCCAGTGTCCTTCCCCACCTTCCTACTCCCGCAGGGACGTCCGTGAGAGCCCCACAAGGTTGACCATCCGCCTGTAACTCCTTGGAATCTCTGCTGACTCCTCCAGGACAGCTTCTGCTCCCCTGCAGCCTGGGCTAGGGCTCTCCCCAACCTACAGAGGCTCCCTCCCTCTCACCCTTGACCCTCTGCCATGATAGCAGACCCTGGCGCTCCTTGACTAGAAGCTTCTGATGTTCTCCTCTCTTCCCCTCCGTGTCCTGCCAGCACCGTTCAACACACAGACACACTTCCTCACTCCCCATCTCTCACCATTCTACCACCCCCAAATGATCACTCCATTCCCTACAACCCGAGCCCTCAAGTCCCTTCTTTAACTGTCCCCCAGGCCCCCCACCCCTTCCACCTTCCTATGGCTCTGCTCCCCCCGTTAATTCTCCTCCAACTTCCTCCAAAGCCTCTAAGAAAAGACCTCATCATACCCCAGCCTTTCCCTCTTTGCCCGTTCCCTATCCACATCCTTCTTGGTACTGCCGTCACCTTGTCCCCATCGTTTATAAGCTGCTGTGTCCCTCAGTGTTCCCCAAGCGCTACCTCAAAGGCACTGCTTATCCACATAACATATCAGGGCAAATTACAAAACAAAGAACAAAGAAACAGTCACCCCTTGAAGACACTTGACTGCCCCCACCAAGAAGCAGCTTTTATAAGCATTCAAACTAACACCACCCACAACACAAATGGTACTGCTTGAATAGTGTGCAACCTGCACAACTGTACCCGGTGACCCTGGCCCGGACGATGTACCCACTTAACCCGAAACCCTCAGCCTGCTCCCAGACCAGCCTCCCTGGAGCTCACCAGGCGTCCCGTTGCCGTTAGCACTGGGGAGCCCAGGAAGAGGGGGTGGGCCTGGGATGGCAGCCGGGGTGGCCAAGGGGGGCCCATCTGGGGTGGAGGTGTCCTTGGGCCCAGTGAGAGGTGGATCGTCAAGGGCAGAGATGGCTGAGGAGATGCTCTCCTGCAGGTCCCGGTTCTTGGCGACAGAGTCTTCCTCATCCGAGGAGAAGGAGGGCAGGGTCTCGAGGTTCCGCTTCAGCTCCTCATCGAGGCGCTTGCAGGGTGACGGGCAGCCCAGCCCCAGGCCCTCACTCTCAGCCGCCTCCAGCGCACCCCCCAGCCCGAAGGCGCTGGTGGGCTGGGCATGGGCCACAGCGGGGGTGGCAGGGGGCTGGGGCTGCAAGCTGCGGGCTGGTACCGTGGGTGGCACACTCTTGGGTGGGCTAAGCGGGGGCGTCAGGCCCGCCTGGTAGAGTGGTGGGTGGCGCTTGCCTGACTTGAGGAAGTCCAGGAAGGAGGCCATGAAACCTGACTTCATCTCCGGCTGCTTTTCCTCCACCTCCTTGATCTTGGCCTCGATCTTCTCCCGAGTCAGGCTAGAGTCCAGGCTATTGTGGTCAGAGCCCGGCACAGCGTCACCCGAGGAGGCTCCTAGGCCCTCGCCAGCCTTGGGCACAGACAGCTTGATCTAGGGGTGGGGGCGGTGGGGAGTCAGGGCCCAGGAGACCAGTCCCCAGCCCCTCCTCCCTCAGATCCGGGAGTCCAAGCCCACAGCCCCTTCAGGACCCAGGTCCCTCACCTTAAGCGGCTTCAGAGGCTCCAGCCGGGTGCCCCCTGCCTCCTCAGCCTTCCTCCCTCGGCCCCGGCCGCGGCCCCGGGGCTTCTTGGCCCCGTCGGTGGGCATGGAGGCTGAGGCGGGCCCAGCAGTGGCTGGGACCTCCAGGGGTCGGATCCGGGGCCTGCCCCGGGGCCGGGGCGGGCCGTCACGCTTCGCCTTGGTGGGCTTGCGGCCCCGGCGCCGGGGGCCATCAGGGCCTGGGTTGGGCGGGCAGAAGTCGATGTCACCCAGTGGCGAGAGGGCCGGGCGGGAGCGGCAGCTGGACACCAGGTCGGGCAGGCGGCGGGGGTTGAGGCGGATGTCGGCCGGCACGTCCGCCTTGTCCTCGTCCGCTTCGAACTCATACTCCTGGGCGTACAGCTTCTTGGGTGTCTGGAAGGGGGGGTCGCGGCGCCGCAGCAGGTGGAAGGAGGACGTCTTGAGCAGCTTCTTTGGCTTGGTCGAGCAGAAGATGGGTGAGGTCAGGCCCCCCTTGGGCTCGGAGGTGGGTGGTGGTGGCGGCGGCGGCGGCGGCGGGGCCTGGTGGGGCCCGCTCTGGATCAGGCCCAGGGGCTCGGCGTTGACCGTAGAGGGCAGCTCCGGTGGCTTGTTGGGGTCCAGGCCCAGGCCCGGTGTCGCAGGGCCCGCTCCAGATGCCCGGCTGGGGCAGTAGGGTCCATAGGGGTCGTACGCCGGGGGGCCAGGGGGGGCCCCAGCGGCTGCCTTCGGATCACCCTCGTCCTCTGGCGGCCCGGCCTTGCCGTAGTCGTCGGCGGCCCCTCCACCAAACATCTCCTCCATCGTGGGAAAGAAGCTGCGCTCCTCGTCTTGGAGCAAGGAGTCGGGGAAGCAGATGGAGGTGAGTGGCACGAACCGGGGCGCCTTGGTGCCTTGCGGGCTGGGGCTGCGGTAGGCGCCAGCGGGATCCTTGCCCTCGGCATTCGGGGGGCCCACACCGGGGTCACTGGGCCCCGGGGGCAGCGGCTCCAGGGCCCCCAGCAATTCCTGCATGGCCCCTGGCGGCTCCAGGTTCTCCTCGGGCCGCAGGCGGGGACTGGGGGCGGCGGGCTCCAGGCTGTGGCCACGGAGGTGGGCCTCTAGCTGAAGGGGCATGGGGGGTGGAGGTGGG
>JAQZBX010035053.1:0-24725 GCA_029593785.1 Cabassous unicinctus
TATATATATATATATATATCTCAATGGAGTTTGAATTTTAGCAAATGATTTTTTTGAATTCCTGGAATAAACTCTATTTTATCATGTTGTCTTATCTATTTTATTTACTGTTGAATTAAATTTGCCAACATGTTGTAATAGATATACATACAAAATTTTGTCTTTTGGAAAATGACTTTCCCTGGTTTAATATTAATGTAATGTTGATCCATAAAATAAGATAGGAGGTATTGTTTTACTTCTCTGTTTTCTGAAAGTTTATGTTAGATTGTTATTATTGTCTTCTTAAGTGTTTGACAGAAATTATTATTCAAGCAATCTTAGTCTGGGGTTTTCTTTGTAAGAAGGATTTATTAGAATATAATTTTTTTAAAGATGTAGAGATGTTGAGTTTTTTATTTCTTTTTGAGTCTGATTTATTGATTTGTATTTTTACAGGAATATTTACATTTAATTACTAATGATCATTTTAATGTAACAAAAATCTGTAGTGATAGCTTCGTTTCAGATATTCATATACTGTATTTTCTCTTTTTTTCTTTATTAGTTCAGATAAAAATTAATCAATTTGATTCTTTTCAAAGTACTAGCTTTTGGTTTTATTGATTTTTTCATTTTTTAAAAAATAAATCATGATATTTCTATAAAATTTTATTGTTTTCTGGCTGTCTTCATTCCCCTTTATAGAACTGAAATTTCATATGGTATATTCTACCTTCAACCTGAAAGATTTCTTTGAGCATTTCTTCTAGTTCCAGTCTTCTGTGCACAATTTATTTGGTCTTCGTTTTCTTGCAAATAACATTATTTTGTCTTCATTTGTGAATTATGCTTTTGCTGAATTAAAAATTCTGTGTTAACATTTATTTCTTTCAACACTTTTAAAATTTCATTCCATTTTCTTCCCATTAATGCAACATGTCTTTTTTGTTTTTGTCTACTTTTACAATTTTAATCTTTATCATCAGTTTTCAGAAACTTGATTAAGATGAACCTTGATGTGATTTTCTTAAATTTTTCCTGCATGAAATTCTTTGAGTTTTTTGAATCTTGTTGTTTAAATTTTTCATTAAATGTAAGCCATTTTCTAAAGAAAAAAAAAAAATCAGTGAAGAGGAATAGACCTTAGAAAGACCAGACAAAGACTTTTAAAAAACTGGTCCTAAATATGTTCAAAGAGCTAATGGAAAACATGGGGAAAAAACTAAAGGTAATCAGGAAAATGATTGAGGACAAACAAAATATCAATAAAGATTTAGAAATCTTGAAAAGGAATTAAACTGAGCTGAAGACAACAATAATGGAAATTAAAAATCCCCTAGAGAGGTTCAACAGCAGATTGGATCTAGCAGAAGAAAATCAATGGATTTGAAGATGAGATGATTGAAATCATTCAGTCTGAGGAACAGAAAGAAAAAACAATGAAAAAAAAAAAGAACAGCCTGACAGTCTAATGGGAACACCATCAAGCATATCAGTATACACATTGTGGGAGTTCTAGGGCAAGAAGAAATAGAGAAAGGGTCAGAAATAATATTTATTTAAAGAAATAATGGCTAAAAATTACAAAATTTAATGGAAGACATGAATATACAGATCCAGGAGACTTAAAGAATTCCAAACAGAATAAACCCAAATAGATAACCCCCAAGACATAGAATAATCAAACTATCAAATAATAAAGTTACATAATCCTTAAATCTACAAGAGAGAAGCAATTTTTTTATGTGCAAGGAAGACTCAATAAGATTTTGTGTCTTTTTCTTAGAAGAAGTCATGGAGGCAAGAAGGCAGTGGGATGACATATTTAATGTGGAAATTAAATAGTACATTCTTTTTTGTGTGTTTTTATTTTTTTTGTTTTTATTTAGTTTGTTCTCTTTTTAAATAGTACATTCTTAAGCAAACAATGGGTCAAAGAAGGAATCATAAGAGAAATTAAGAAATATATTGGGATGAATGAAAATAAGAACACAACATATGGGATGCATCAAAGCAGTGTTCAGAATGAAATTTATAGTCTAAATGCTTACATTAAAAAACAGAAAGATCTCAAATCAGTAACTTATTTTACATCAGGGAAATCAGAAAAATAAACATAAGTCAAACCTAAAGTGAGTAGAAGTAAGGAAGATTAGCGTAGATAAGAGCAGGGATAAATGAAATTGAGAGTAGAAAAAGAATAGAGAAAATCAGCAAATCCACAGTATGTTCTTTGAAAAGATCAATAAAATTGGCTAACATTTAACTAGACTGACACAGGAAAAGAGAGAGAGGAGGCAAATAATAAACATAGAAATGAAAGGAAGGGGATATTATGACCAATCTAACAGAAAAAGAATTGGATTATGAGGATATTTTGAGCAAATTTATGCAAACAAATTAGACAACGTAGTTGAAGTGGACAAATTCCAAGCAATACACAAACTACTTATAATGACTCAAGGACAAATAGATGTCATGTAAAGAGATTGAGCCAGTAATAAAAACCTCCCAAAAAGAAAAAATAAACAAACAGGATCATAGGCATACCTGGTGAATTTTGCGAAACATTCCAAGAAGAATCAATACAAATACTTTTCAAACTCTTTGCAAAATTGAAGAAGAGGAAAAACATTTTAATTCATTCTATGAGGCTAGCACCACTCTAATACCAAAGCCAGTTGGAAATATCACAGAAAAAGAAAATTAGCAGCCATTATCCTTTATGAATATAGATGCCAAAATCCTCAACAAAATGTTAGCAGACTGAATCCATTAGCACATAAAAACATTTACACACCTTGATCCATTGGGATTGATCCCAGGAATACAAGGATGGTTCAACATAAGAAATTCAATCAACAATATACTCCACCTTAATAGAATGAAAGAAAAAATATACATGATCATCAAAACTGAAGCATATAGGCATTGATAATATCCAGCATGCTTTCTTGATAAAACCACTAAGAAAAATGGGAATAAAGGAAACTTCATCAAAATAAAAAAGGGCACATATGAAAAATGCACAGCTAACATCATACTCAATGGTGAAAGACTGAATTCTTCCCCCTATGCTAAAGAACAAGACAAGGATGTCCATTATTGTCCTTGCTATTCAACATGTACTACCAATCAGGGCAATTAGGCAAGAAAAGGAAATAAAAAGAATTCAATTGGAAAGGAAAAAATAAAACTAACCCTATTCTCTACTAGCTAGTAGTAGTTACTAGACCTAATAAACAAATTCTGAAAAATGGTTTGAGTACAATATCAATAGAAAAAAAAAATCAGTGGTGTTTCTGTACAGCAGCAATGAGCAATTTGAAAATGAAATCAAGAAAACAATTCCAAGTATGATAGCAATAAAAAGAATAAAATATCTAGTAATAAATTTAACAAAGTATGTAAAGGACATGTACACAGAAAACTACAAATTACCATTGAGAGTAATGAAAGAAGATCCAAATAAATGGAAAGATATTCCATATTCATGCAATGGGAGATTTGACAGTGTTAAAATGTCAATATTACCCTAAGCGATATATAGATTTAACACAATACCAATCACAATTACAACAGCTTTCTTTGCAGAAATGCAAATGATAATGATCAAATTCTTATGGAAGTACAAGAAATACCTAATAACTGAAAACATCTTGAATAAGAAGAACAAAGTTGGAGGACTCACACTTTCCAATTTCAAAACTTATTACAAAGCTATGGTCATGAAAACAATGTGGTACTGGCACAAGGGCGAACATATAGGCAAATGAATAGAATTGAGAGTACAGAAATAAACCGACATATCTATGGTCAATTGTCTTTTGTCTAGTGAGTCAAGTCCACTCTGTGGGGAAAGCACTAGCAACAAAAGAAAAAAATGATAAATGAATGTCACCATAATTAAAAATTTTTGTGCATCATGAAAGTAAAAAGGACACTATAGAATAGGAGAAAATATTTGGAAGGCACATAATTGATAAGGGTTTAATATACATATTATCTTACAACTCAACAACAAAAAGACAAGCAACCCAATTAAAAATGGGCAAAATTATGAATAGACATTTCTCCAAAGACAATATACAAATGGCCAATAAACCCATGAAAGGTGTTCAACATCAATATCACTAGCCATTAGGAAAATACAAATCAAAAACACAATGAGATACCACTATAATGACTATTATTTTAAAATATAATAAGTGCTGGTCAGAAAAAATAGAAATATGAACTTTGTACATTGTTGGTGGGAATGTAAAATGCGGCAGTGACTATGGAAAGCAGTTTGGCAGTTCCTCAAAAAGTTAGACATATGATCTGACAGTCTCTTTTCTAGGTATAAAACCCCCAAAACTTAAATCAGGGATTCAGACAGATATTTGCACACTGATATTCATAGCAATGTTGGTCAAAATAGCCAAAAGATAGAGGTAATTTAAATGTCTATCAGTAGATACGTGAATAAGGGAATGAATTTTTGATACTTGCCACTACATGGATGAGACTTGAAGACATCACATAAAAGGGAATGACATTGTTATATTCTACTTATATGAAATAGGTAGAATATGCCAATGTGTAGAAACAGAAAGCTGGCTCATTTTACTAGAGGTGGCAAGAAGGAGGAAAGGGAGGTTAGTGCATAATGTCATAGGGTTTCAGTTTAGGATGGTGAGAAAGTTATTGTAATGGATGATGGTAAGGGTAGCATATCATAGTGAATGTGATTATTCCTGATGCCTGGTCTGTTTGTGAGTAGTTGAAATAGGAAAATTTTTGTTGTATGTATGCTTTCACAATTAAAAAAAAGAGCAATTAAAAGACAATGATGATTAAATGCAGTATATTACACTGGACGGGATCTCATAATGAGGAGAAAAGCCCCAAAAGAACATTAAAGGGACATGTGAAAAAATGAATAGTAACTGTAAGCTTTTTTTCAATGATATATATGTTCAAATGTTTAGAAAATAGATAATAGATGAAAAGATATATAGGGAGATAGGTGATAGAAAGATAGATTAGATAGATAGATAGATAGATAGATAGAAAGATAGATAGGAATGGATTGATAGTTGATGGAATGTGACAAAATGTTAAAATTGGTGGATATTTTTATCTAGGGGTTGTGTTGGAGTTCTCTATGAGAACAGAGAGAATAAAAAATTATTGTAAAATTTTTGCAAGCTTTAATTATTTTAAATAAAAGTTTAATAATAAGTGCAAAAACACACACTACTAAATTCCATTATTTCCATTTCTCCAATAAAGAATAAAAATGAGTACAGGGGAGACAAAAAAGAGAGACATAAGGAGGACTAGACATTAAAGAAATTTCATAATTTCTTCAGGACTAGATATGTGGAAGAAGGAATAAAGAAACATAGGTGCCTAAGAACATGATTTCATGGGATTTTAGAGTAATTTTCTTTCAAAGCCGGAAGTTTATAAAGTGGACTTATATAAGGTACATTCAAGCAGGTGTAGGTTACTTAGACTCTAGAAAGCATTGTGTGGATTTTATTCTATAAGCAATGAAAAACTATTAAAGAATCTTTGTGGTACTCCTATGATGACTTTGTTCACCAGATTAAGTTGAAAACACCTGTCATATACATTTCTTCAGCACCAGGGCAACAAAATGCTCATCTCTGAATTTGGTTTTCATCATTACTGGGATTTGCTATTGGCTGATTCACAAAGAATTCTGACAATAATAGCTTGAGGAGAAAGGCAACCAGTTCCAAATTAGAAGTTTTGTATCTCTGGAGTACAAAGCCTCTGGCATTGTTTTTTTAGTATTAGAGAAAAATAGTCAATATGGCAAGCAGCTAGGATTTTGGAAATTAAATTTGTCATGATTCACTGGATAAAATATGCTGACTATTCAAAACATTAGAAAATACATAAACACATGGACAACATCTTTGTTTTGCATTGTCAACTGTCATAAATTAATTCTTCATATTAACATATAGGAAAAAACATATAATTCAGCTCTCAAAGGATGAGGAGAAAGTTAGTTTCTGCATGGCATCTTACCTTGTCAAGGGATACAAATATATCACTTCCAGTAGTGTAGCAAATGTAGATGCCAATTGAGCACAGCAGTCAAAATAAAACCTATTTTATTGCGAAACTGAATGCTGTCCAGGACACTGGCAAAATATCAAATTTGGAAAGCCCCAGGACACTTACTATAGAATGAGAGTTTCATTACTAATTAAGATGAGCATAATAGTTTGAGAATTTATTAGCTCTCTGAGGGTGTTTGTGTCCCAAAAATATTCCACAAAATCTTTGATGATGGCTTATAAAAGACAGACACACTTATGGATATTTTTTGCTATAAATATAAGTGTGCTTTTACCATTATATTTTGGAGGAATAAATCACTTAGTGTGTGAAAGCACCTAAAATGTGCAGCTTTTGACACTTCTGATTTTATCTCCTTAAATATCTCATTTGTGATTGTGTATGCATTAAAACATACTTTCTTAAAGTTCTCAAAACATTGAACATATTTTACTTTTTTAGAGTCATTTACTGCAATTGAATTCTTGGAAGGGCATCTGTAGTTTTATAGGAAAAAAATAAGAAAATAAACACTTAACTTACTAAAAGCTACCAATTATTGAACTAGTTGATGTGCTATTTTCTTTCCCTTAATGATCAATATGATTTCAGTGAGAATTAATTTATTTGACTGCATAAAGGAGGCACATTAAATTGATTAGCTCTTTTGCAGTGACCTTTGTGCTTTGAAAACTGTCAGTAACTGGCCATTTTAGACAGCTTGAGAAACCACAAAGCTTTCATTTGTCTGTCTAGTCGTTGCGTGAACAGCTGGAGTGTCTTTTTGTGATTCTCTTTTTCGTATGATAGCCTAGCAATGCAATCTCATTTTCTGGGTCCAATTCAAATAATCATGCTTTAATTTCACAAAGACTAATAGTTTGGCTACATGGGTTAGAAAACTACTGGTATCCTAGCATACACACATATAATATCGCTCTTTCTCACTCTATCACACACACATATCAAGCAACCATAGCCCCAAATTTCCCAGATGTCTGCAACTTTGCACTGCCGTATGGTAACATCAACTTCAATGTCATCTGAGTCTACCTTAATTTCACTTAATTCCAAAATGAGGTGCTTTTGGAATTAGGACTTTTAAGCAGCAATGTGGAAACATTTGCTACATGAGAAATATATTTGTGTGTTTTTACCTTTTATTAGGTCCTATCTTCAGTTAGGTCAATGCTTTTAAGGATCTCTTGTATTTAGCATAATTAGCACTGAATTAGGCCTCCTGGTCAGATGACATCACTTCAAGTGGGTGATATGTGACTGTCATTTCTAGCTCCAAGAGAACTTTCTTGGCAACCTTGAACAAGCTACTTAACCTCTCAACTGACTTATTTTTATCACCTGAAAATTGAATATGATAAGTTCAGCCTCCCTCATGATGAAACTGAAGGATAGTTAAACTAATGTCTTTAAAATGCCTTAAGTCTCTGAGGAACCATGCTTTGAAACTTCAGTTGTATTGGATATCAGACCAGAGACCACCTTGCAAACTTTAAATTGTATCATTTATGCACATTTTCATCTCAGCTTTGTTCCTTAGATTGACCTCAGTCCATTTTAACCTTAAAAGCATCTCTTAAAGGTTCTTAGACTATTTAAAATTACTTTTTAGTGAACCATGTAGTGTATGATAAGTGAATTGCAAACCCTAGAGAAATTAAAGATTTTCATAAAAATATCAAGTCTAGAGACTTTTATAAAAAGATTTTAAGCATTGAGTTAAAAATAGATGAAGCAATTTGATAAAATTATTTGAATTTTAAAGAAATATGGTAGGTGAAAATAAACCCTTCTTTATAGGATATACTACTGAAATCTTTTACCTTAAAAAGTTTCAGTTAAGAGTTGAAAGTATCTTTTTTAATTCTTGACATTGTGTCTCTCCATTTTACTCAGGGAACACACTTAACTCCAGCATAGTTTTCTTGTATTTATCCCACCTTTACTATAATTTCTGCTCCTATTGCAACTTTGGCATGTTTCTCCGTAATCAAAGCTGCAAAGCAAGTTCTATTACCAGAATGTAATTTCTTTGCAGCTAGCAATCACTTCTATATCTATTTGCAGCCCAAAGACATATTTTTGTGCCAGTCTAGCATCATGTTCTCTGAAAATAGTGATAGGATCAACTGGAGCACTTTCTTCTCTTTTCTTTGTTGTCATTCTCTCCATTCAGGATCAAACAAAGCTTACTTCTATTTTCCTTTGTGTTGGTAAGGACTCTCTCATATAATTAATAATAAGGAAAAACAGCAAAGACCAGAAATAATTACCTGCCAAGTGAATTGCATGAATTGATTTCTTCAGTCTCAATGAAGATACTTAGTTTAAATAGTTTATATGTATCATTTTAAAATTGTAGTATTTATTTTATTTGTGGAGACTTGATTTTCAATGTTTTTGTTTAACTCAACACAATCAATACAATTTGCTCAGATAGCTTTTGGTCACTTCCCCAAATCAAAAGCACCCAACAAATTACCATATTTGAGCATGTTCCAGAAAATGCCTTTGGAGAATTAAAAACATTTATTACAGAGGGTTTGAAATTCCTGTTTTAAGTAAATATGGTGAATTCCATAATATGGACATAAAAAGGTAAATTTGAAAAATTACCAAAGACTTCAGCCTCTGAGGTATACAATAATGCCATGGGACATATCAGGACTGGGGATCTCAGTATATTTCTTCTGCTGCCACTTGTATTAGTCAGGGTTCTCTAGGGAAACAGAACTGGCAGGAGAGATCTGTGAATATTATGAGATTTTATAAAATGGTCTCAATGACTGTAGAGATGCACGAGTCCAAATTCCGTAGGACAGGTTACAAGCTGGGAACTTCAATGAAGGTTTTTTAGGAATTCTCCAAGTGAGGCTGAGGTAGAGATGGAAATTCTCTCTTCTGACTGCTGAATCATCATCAGTGATGAACTCATCACTTCTTTTAAAGCCTCCAACTTATTGGATGAGACATCTCTCATTGTGGAAGGCAATCTTCTCAGGTTATTGTAAATACAATCAGCCATAGATGCAATCAAATTACTGATGATTTAAGTCCATGAAATTTCCTCACAGTAACAATTAGGCCAGTGCTTGCTTGATCAGACAGCAGGGAACCATTACCTGGCCAGGTTGACATATGAGCCTAACCATCACAGTTAATGCTGTGCCAAGTTGGCAGCCACGTACATCACATTAAACAACATTTAATCTCTAAATAAAAACAAAAACAGGTATATTTTTTACCTAACAATACTTAACTGTCCTGCATACAGCCAGAAACAGACTAAATCTCTCCAGAATAGGGTCCAGGTCCTTGGAAAATATCCACTCTTAAACTTGATATACTTTAAATGAAATATTATGACAGAAACTAATGCAACATACATGATAAGAAAATAAGCTAAGGAAGAAAACAAAGATATTTGCTATATGTACATATTCAAACAGACTCATAACAAAACAAGGAAAAAAATTCTTGACCATTACAGTCCTCATTTCTGTAACTGGTCACATGGTCACAGTTCATATTGATCATTACCTTTTTCCAAGACACATTCCATGTTCCATTTACCCTAAGCAAGCAAGTCAGATGGCCATGGTTCCTTGCCCAGTAGGGTGACCCACGCCTTCATTAATGAAGTTTCTGGGCCATTGTTAGTCCTGCCTGGATTGGGTTGCTGCAGTTTTCCATTGACTTTAATCCCAGGACATGGTAGTACTAAGAGACACCCTAGGAGTTCTCCTGTATTCCAGGCAAACTCTTCTTTACCTCCACTGTGTAGGTGCAGTCCTATTTCTCCTTGATAGGATCAATCACCCCAGTCAGTATAGTAATTCTCTTCTTAGCTGGTTGAATCAGAGGCATGAGGAATCCAAAGTAACCAGGTGGCATTCTGAACTTCCAGTTCAATGGAATCATTGTTGTGTCTCCTGGTGGTAGAACTCCTCCTTTTTGAATTAAGGCATGTTAGACTGGCAGAACTGGAAGCAATTTTTTGCTGTCAGGGACAGAGGCAATTTTTTTTTCCTAGTGCATCACTAGGGGTAATAGTAAGTGGTACCAATACCATTTCCATGGCTTGATTCCTGGACCCATGAACCCTGGCTATGGGAGTAACAGCACCATAAAGTGGATGCTAATTTAGGGCATACATAGCTTCCTGGAGAATATTGCCCAAGACCTGCAAAGTATTGCCACCTAGTTGGCACCATAATTGAGTCTTCAAAAGGCCATTCCACTGTTCTATCAATACAGTTGCTTCAGGATGTTGGGGAATATGGTAAGTCCAGTGAATTATATGAACATGTTACCACTCTCTCATATTATTTGGGGTGAAGTGGATTCCCTGATCAGAAGCAATGCTGTGTGGAATACCATGACTGCTGATAAGGCATTCTGTAAATCCGTGGTTGGTATTTGGTAGAAGCATTGTATTCAGGGAAGGCAAACCCATATCCAGAATATGTGTGTATTCCAGTTAGAACAAATCACTACCTCTTCCATGAAGGAAGTGGTCAAATATAATCAAGTTGCCACCAAGTAGTAGGTTCATCACCTCAGAGAATGGTGCCATATTTGAGAATGAGTGTTGGTCACTGCTGCTCACAGATTGAGCACTCAGCCGTGGCTGTAGCCAGGTCATTCTTGATGAGGGGAAGTCCATGTTGCTGAGCCCAAGCATAACTTCCATCCCACTGGTCAATGACAGAAGTGCTTGGTGAAGAGCCTGGCTGGTATCTTATTAACTTGATTACTAAAATTTTCCTCTGCTGAGGTCACCCTTTGGTGAGCATTCACTTGGGGCACAAATATCTTCATGTTTTTTATCCACTCAGAAAGGTTTATCCACATACCTCTTCCCCAGACCTCTTTGTCACCAATTTTCCAATCAAGTTCCTACCAATCCCTGACCATCGAGCCAAACAACTGGTGACAGCCCATGAATAAAGGTAGAAATCCGGGCATTTCTGTTTCCAAGCAAAATGAACAAACAGGTGCTGTGCTAGAAGTTCTGCCCACTGGAAAGATTTCTCCTCACTACTGTCTTTCAGGAATGTCCCACAAAGGCGGTGCAGTGCTACAGCAGTCCACTTTTGGGTGGTACCTGCATTACCGTATAGAACCATCTGTAAATCAGGCCTAAGTTTTCTCTTCTTCAGTCACCTAATTGTAAAGAACTCCTCAAGATGTCATAGCTGTGGGCTGGGAAAGAGCAGGTAATGTAGCAGGAGTGGTGGTCATGGGCATTTAGGCCATTTCTTCATGTAACTTACTTGTGCCTTCAAGACCTGCTTGGTTCCTTATCTCATATATTCAACTTCCATTTTATGATGGAATACTGCTGTGCATGCCCAACTTTATTGTTTGGTGGGTCAAACAACACCCAACTCATGATAAGATATTCAGGTCTCATGGTCATCTGGTGGCTCATGTTAGTGTTCAATCCCTACTAAGGCCCAATAGCAGGCCAAATGATGTTTCTCAAAAGGAGAGTCGTTATCTGCAGAGGACGGCAGGAATTTGTTTCAAAATCCTAAAGGACTACGTTGTGATTCTCCTATAGGGGCTCTCCAAAAACTGCAGAGAGCATCTTTACTTACCACTGACACTTCCAGCACCACTAGATCTGCTGGATCATATGGCCCAAGTGGCAGAGCAGCCTTCAAAGGAGTCGTACTTGCTCCAGAGCCTCTTGTTCTGGGTCCCCTTCAAAACCAGCACCTTTTCTAGTCACTCGGTAGATAGGCCAGAGTTGCACACCCAAAAGAGGATTATGTTGTCTCCAAAATTAAAGAGACTAAGTAAGCATTGTGCCTGTTTTTTTAGTCATAGGAGGGGCCAGATGTAACAGCTTATCCTTCATGTTAGAAGGATATCTTCACATGCTCCACACCACTGGGCAGGAAATTTCACTGAGGTGGAAGGCCTTTGTATTTCTGTTGGATTTTTCTCCCACACTCTGACATGCAAATTCCTTTTCTATAAGTCAAGAATATTTGCTACTTCTTGATCACTAGATTCAAGCAACATGATATCATCAATGTAATGGACCAATGGGATGTCTTATGGGAACGGGAGATGGTCAGCGACCCTGTAGACAATATTATGACAAAGATCTGGAGGGTTGAAGCATCCATGAGTATAGACATGAAGGTATATTGCTGGCCTAACCAGCTGAAAAAAAAATTACTTCTGGTGGACTTTACTAATAGCAATTGAGAAAAAAACATTGATCAGATCAATAGCTACATATGATTTACCAGGGAATGTGTTGGCTTGGTCAAGCAATGATAACACATTTGGAAGAGCAGCAGCCATTGGAGTCACCACATGGTTAAGTTTATGATAATCCACTGTCATCCTCCATGATCGATCTATTTTTCTGTACAGACCAAATAGGAGAGTTGAATGGGAATGTGGTGGGAATCACCACTGCTGAATCCTTCAAGTCCTTGATGGTGGAAGTGACCTCTGCAATCTCTCCAGGAATGCAATATTGCTTTTTTTTTTTTTTAAACGAATAAACTTCATTGATACATATTAATAAATGATAAATCCATCCAAAGTGTATAATCATGGGATTTGGTATAATAACATAGTTGTGCAGTCATTAATTCAATAAATTCAGAGCATTTTCATTATTCCAGTAATAATAATAAACAAAAACCAACCAACCAAAAACTCATCACCTCCCAATCTATGCTTCCCGTCATAAATAGCTACTATTTTGTTTCCTTCTCTCTAGTTTATTTGTATTTATATTTTGTAAAACCAGTTTCATATATGCAATATCATCTATATTCATATTTTACATGAGGTTTCACTATGTTATAGAGTCCCATGTTACATTTTTTAGCTTTCCTTCTACTAATATAGATGACCTTAGACTTACTCATTCAACCACTGTCATGCCCGTATAATAGCTCTGCTAGATACAAACACCGGGTATACTTTCACCATTCTATTCATTTCCAAATATTTACAAACAACATTTTAACAATTCTGCAAAGATTAACCCTCAGCTTTCATTCTTTACCCTTATTCTATTTTCTGGTGGCCTATATTCTAATTATTAACTCCATGATTTTACACAATATATTTATTTCATAATAGAACAATCATATAGTATTTGTCCTTTTGTGTCTGGCTTGATTCACTTAACATAATGTCCTCCAGTTTCATCCATGCTCTTATATGCTTCACGACTTCATTTCTTCTTACTGCTGCATAATATTCTGTGGTGTATGTACAATACAATTTGTTTATTCCTTTATCAGTTGATGGATACCTGTGTTGTTTCCAATTATTGGCAATCATAAATAGCACCATTATGAACATTGATGTGCATATGTCTGTTCGTGTCACTGCTCTCATTTCTTCTGGATATATACCTAGTAATCGTATTGCCAGGTCACATGGCAAGTCTATATTCAACTTCCTTAAGAATTGCCAAACAGTCCTCCACAGTGTCTGTACCATTCCACATTCCCACCAACAATAAATAAGCATTCCTATCTCTCCACATCCTCTCCAACACTTAGTTTTCCGACTTTTTAATAGTGGCCATTCTAATAGGTGTGAAATGATATCTCTTTGTAGCTTTGATATGCATTTCCATAATAATTTAACTGCCACTTTAAACAATTTTTTTTATCTGTAAAATGCAAATTATAGTAATATGCAGTCACAGGACTTATCTGAAGTTAAAACGTAATAAGGCGTATGAATTGCTCAATCTAGTATCTGAAAAAAGTAACTGCAAACCAAATACTTTAGGGCATTCAGTTGTACTTTCATCTGATAAAACAGAATTAATCTCTTCAGATGGAGATTGGATGGGAGACTCCTTTGGGCAGACTGAAGGTCTGGAAGCTGTTTCTTCAGGGCAGGCTGGAGGTTGGATGGCTTCTCCTTCAGGGCCTAAAATTACAGGTTTATTTGGTAAAGACTCAGCAAAATTTAGGGTTTCAATATCCTCACTGCCATCATTATTAATCCATATGTCCCCATTCCAAGTTTCAGGATCCTCTCACTTTAACGGCCGACACCCTGTGAGGCTGACAATTTAGTTTCTGTTTGAACTCTGCTACTTGCACAATGAGACTCTGTGTCTGGTTTCAGAGATCTTAAGTCTGCAGCTACACAAAATAAGATTTTCTTTCTGGGCATATATAGAAACTTTCACATCCTTCACATGGAGCTTAAGTTGCAAATTTGAAGCCTCCAGCTTATCCCTTTCTTTTATAACTGTATCCAGCATATTAGGAACAACCAGACAACATCATTATACCTTTTAACTCCACAAAACTCTAGTTTTCAAAGCACTCTCACCCAGAGCCTAGCTTCTTATGCTCATGTGAGTAGCTGTATGCAGTGGTGATATTTTGCCTATATCTTTTGCCTGTTCACACCATAGGCTATCTGTGGCATCTTGATTATTGGAAATAGAATCATTAGTGCCTTTAAATCTAATCAGAGTAATAAGCCAATTGGAAATGCCCCAGAACCAATGCAGAAATCTCTTTTTTTAAAAAAAGGTGGCTGTTTCTCTTTTAAAATACAGTTTATTTTGTGAGAAGCTTTAGGTTACAGAAAAGTTGCATCAAAAGTATAGGGGATTCCTATATCCCTCTCACATTTCCCCCTTTTAATAGCATCTTACATTAGTGTGGTACAATTTTGTTTGATGTTGCCCACTCTGTTTCAGATTAGGAAGTGGCTTAGCAGGATAGATGGAAGTAACTATTTTGTTTGCAGTTGTAGATACTCTTTGGCTTTTGGGTGGGAGTTGTCCACCATCATCATCTTGTTAGTTGCCCTGGGCAAGTCCAATGAACTGGAAAATAGATATTGACCCTAACTCTGCTGAGAATTCAACTGGCATATGAACAGACCAAAGATTTTTAAGTCTCAGGGGCATAAATACCCATATATAATGGGTGTAATGTTAATTATAGGTTAAAATAAAAGAAGTAGAAAAATCAAGAATAAATATATTATAAATGAGTCAACTGCTATTTTGGAGACACAGATTATCATAGATTCCAGGGTATGGCCCAACGATGGGGTGCTAATTTCCTGACGCTGTGTGCCTTGCCTAGAGTTTCTGGATATTTCTAGAGCCCTTGGGAACACCCATGTTTGAGGTTTTGTTTACTGTGGCAATTAGTGAGATCTGCCTGAGATGTGCATAAGCATAACCTCTGAAATGACTTTCTGACTCACATTGAAATCTCTTAGCTATAAAAATTACTTTGTATTTAATGGTTTCTCCTTTTTTTAAAGGTCTTTTTCCAAATGCATCTCTGATTGGCACTTGGTAGTAATTCCTTGGTGCCAGGGAAGCTCATCTCTGGGAGTCATGCTCCACACTGGGGAGAAGATAGAGAGTTTATTTGTTGAGTCAGGCTTTAGAGAGGGGTCACATTTGAGTAACAAGGAAGTTTTCATTATGTAACTCTTAGGCTTTAGTTGTTACTAGGTTAAATTTCACTTTTACAAGAATAAGATTAATAAGTTCAATCATTGATATCAAAATCTTGGCATATTGTTTTGTTTTCTTTTATTAGGCACTGCCTGTATACTTCAGAGATTTTAACCACTCTATTTGAGAAAGAGGTGGGACTTCCCATGATGGGAGTTTAATATTTGTTGATTATTGTGTGGGTCTCTACCAACCTAAAAAACACCCTATGACAACATAAACACATTCATTTTCCATAGCAGCATGCCCCAAGCACGCCCCCCTGAACCAGTGACACTTCCCTGCCATTGATCCCACAAGAACACTCCCAACATTGTATTGTCAACACAGTCCTCGGCTTCCACAGAGTTCCCCAAACCACATATTCACTTGTTCCTTCATCCAGCCCTCCTCAGAGTTCCAAGGATTACCTAACCCACCCTCCCCTCTCACCAACACTCAGACTGCAGCACCATCGACCTCCTCATATGGCTGCACCACCCTTAAACTTGTCCACTCCCAAACTGTCACCATCCACCTTATCATACATTCTGCCCAGACTGAGCATCAGCTTAACACTCTCTCATCCCTTTCTATCTCCTCATAACCTATCTTCAATAATCTATTTCTGTGAGTCTGCTCAATGTCTTTAGTCCATATCAGTGGGACCATGCAATATTTGTCCTTTAATGAATGGCTTACTGCACTCAACCTAAGGTCTTCAATGTTCATCCATGTTGTTGCATGTGTCAACACTTCATTCTTTCTAACAGCTGAGTAATACTCTATCATTTTATATACTACATTTTGTTTATTCATTCATCAATTGATGGACACTTGGGTTGATTCCAACTTTTGGCAATTGTGAATAATGTTGTGATGAACATTGGTGTGCATATACCTGTTTGAGTCCCTGCTTTCAATTCTTTTGGTATATTCCTAACATTGGGATTTCCAGATTATATGGTAATTCTATATTTAGTTTCCTGAGGAGATGCCAAACCATATTCCACAGTGACTGCACCATTCTACATTCCCACCAGTAGTGGATTAATTTTCCCATTCCTCCACTGCCTCTCCAACACTTGTAGCTTTCTGTTTTCTTAATAGCAGCCTAGTATGTGTAAGATGCTATCTCGTTGTAGTTTTCATTTGCATTTCCCTAATAGTTCATGATGCTGAACATCTTTTCATGTACTTTTTAGCCATTTTTATTTCCTCTTTTGGAAAATGTCCAGTCAAAACACTTGCCATTTTTTTTAATGGGTTGTTTATTTTCTTATCATTGAGATGTAAGATTTCTTTATATATGCTGGATATTAGACCCTTATCAAATAAGTGGTGCCAAATAATTTTTTTCCCATTGAGTAGACTGCTTTTTCACTTTTTTGACAAACTCCTTTGAAGCACAAAAGTTTTTGATGTTGAAGAGTTCACATTTATTTATTTTTTTTCTTCCATTGCTTTTGCCTTGAGTTTAAAGTTTATGAAGCCATTTCCTACTACTATATACAATAGATGCTTCCCTACATTATCTTCTAGGAGCTTTATGGTCTTGGCTATTATATTTAGGTCTTTGATCCATCTTGAATGAATTTTTGCCTCTTTCATTTCTTAGGATATGGATATCCAGTTCTCCCAGCCCCATTCATTGAACAGACTATTCTGTCCCAGTTGAGTGTGCTTGGCGGCCTTGACAAATATCAGTTGATCATACATGCATGGGTCTGTATCTGAATTCTCAATTCAGTTCCATTGGTTAGTATATCTATCTTGTGCCAATACTATGCAGTTTTGACCACTGTAGCTTTGAAGTATGGTTTAAAGTCAAGTATCATAATACCTCCAATTTGTGTTGTTGTTTTTTTTTTTCAAGTTGTTTTCTGCATATTTGGAGCCCCTTTCCCTTCCAAATAAGTTTGATAATTGGCTTTTCAATTTCTGTAATTATGTTGGAATTTTTATTGAGATTGCCTTGAATCTTTATATCAATTTTGGTAGAATTAACATCTTAATGATATTTAGCCTTCCAATCCATGAACATGGGATATTCTTCTATTTATTTATGCCTTCTTAGATTTCTGATAGCAAAGTTGTGTAGTTTTCTGTGTACAAGTCCTTTACATGGTTAGTTATGTATATTCCTACATGTTTGATTCTTTTAATTGTTATCATAAATGGAACTTGTTATTTATTTTCTCCTCAAATTGCTCATTAGTAGTGTACAAAAATGCTACTGATTTTTGCTTATGGATCTTACATCCTGCCACTTTACTGAGATCATTTATCAGCTCTATAAGTTTTGTTGTAGTCTTTTGGGGCTTTCTACATAAGATCATGTTATCTGCAAATAGTGAGATTTACTTCTTTCTTTCAATTTAGATTCTTTTTATTTCTTTTTCTTGCCTAAGTGCTTGAGCAAGTACTTCTTATACAATGTTAAATAACAGCAGTGACAGTGGAATCCTTGTCTTATTCCAGATCTTACAGGGAAGGCATTTAGCATTTCACATTGAGTATGATATTAGCTGTAGGTTTTTCATATATTCCCTTTATCATGTTAAGGAACTTTCCTTCTATTATTATCTTTTGAAGTGGTTTTATCAAGAAGGAATGCTGTATCTTATTGAATGCTTTTTCTGCATTAATAGAGATGATCATGTGATTTTTTTCCCTTTGATCTGTTAATGTGGTGTAATACATTGATTGGTATATTAGTCAGCTAATGGGGTGCTGATGTAAAGTACCAGAAATTGGTTGACTTTTATAAAGGGTATTTATTTGGGGGTAAAAACTTATAGTTACAAGGCCCTAAAGAATTGAACTAAGGTTACTTCCTCATCAAAGTCTGTGCCATGTGTTGAAGCAAATGATAGGCAACCTCTGCCTGGTCTCTCCTTCCTTCTTCTTCTTAAGGCTCCTTTCTTTTCAGCTGCAAACTATAAGGTGAATGGTTCATCTCTCCCTGGAGCTCCAGGATCAAAACTGACAAAACTTTCTCTCTTTCATGACTATGGAATTCTTGTGTCTTCTGCATATCTTCTTGAGTATCTGTTTCTATCAGCCCAGCAAGTGCTAATATTGTCAAATCAAAGGCCTAATCTTGATTTAAGCAAGTAAACATAAAACCTTTGAATTTAATACAATCAAATGGTATCACACCTAGAGGAACAGCCCAGTTTACAAATGCAATCAATATCTTTTTTGGAATTCATAAATAATATCAATCTGCTACAATTAATATTCCTTTGTTGAACAATTCCTGCATATCTGGGATGAAACCCAATTGATCAGGGTATATAATTCATTTTATGTGTTGTTGGATAAAATTAGCAAATATTTTGTTGGGGATTTTTGCATCTAAGTTCATTAGACAGATTGGTCTATGGTTTTCTTGTGGCATCTTTACATGGCTTTGGTATTAGGGCAATGTTGGCATGATAAAATGAGCTAAGTAATGTTCCTTCCAATTAATTTTTTTAAAGAGTTTGAGCAGTATTGGTATTAGTTCTTTCCAGAATGCTTGGTAGAATTCATCTGTGATGCCTTCTGGTCCTGGGATTTTCTTGGTTGGGAAGTTTTTGATGACCATTTCAATCTCACTACTTGAGATTTTTCTGTTAAGTTTTATTTCTTCTTTTTTCGATCTATGTTGCTTGTGTGTTTACAGAAGTTCATCCATTTCATCTAAAGTGTCCATTTTGTTAGCATGAAAATTTTCAAAGTATCCTCTAATGATACTCTTCATTTTTGTGGGATCAAGGTGATATCCTATCACTGATTTCTCATTTTATTTTTTTGCATCTTTACTCCTTTTTTTTCATTGTCAGTGTAGCTAAGGGTTTCTCAATTTAATTAATCTCAAAGAATGGCTTTTGGTTTTGTTAATCTTTGTGTGTTTTTTTTTTTTTTAATTCTCATTTTCATTTAATTCTGCTTTAATCTTTGCTATTTCTTTCCTTCTGTTTGCTTTGGGTTTAGTTTTTTGTTCTTTTTCTGGGTCCTCCAATTGTGTAGTTATGTCTTTGATTTTAGTTTTCTCTTTTTTTTTAAATGAAGGCATTTATGAATACAAATTTCTGTCTCAGATCTGATTTAGCTGCATCTCATATGTTTTGATAAATTTTGTTCTCATTTTCATTCACTTCAAGGTGTTTACTAATTTCTATTGCTATTTCCTCCTTGACCCACTGATTGTTTAAGAGTGTGATGTTTACTTTTCTGTATACATCTATTAGGTCTAGTTCTTCTAACATATTGCTCAAGGTCTCTGTTTCTTTATAGACCCTCTGTTGAGATGTTCTGCCTAATGGTGATAATGGTGTAATGAAGTCTCCCACTTTGACTGCAAAGCCATTTATTTCTTCCCTTAGTTTTACCATTGTTTGCTTCATGTATTTTGTGGCACCCTGTTTAGGTGAATAAATATATAAGATTGTTATTTCTTCTTGAAAATTTACCCTTTTTATTAATATAGAGTGTCCTACTTGTCTTTTACAACAATTTTGCATTCAAAGTCTATTTTGTCCAATATTAGTATAGCTACCCCCCCACACACTTTTGGTTATAAGTTATATATAAAATCATTTTCCAAGGTTTCACTTGCAACTTCCTTACGTCCCTGGGTCTAAGTTGAGTTTCTTGTAGACAGCATATAAATGGGTCATATTTTCTTATTCATTCTGCAAATCTGTGACCTTTGATTGGAGAGTTTAATTCATTAACATTCACTGTTATTACTGGCAAGTCAGTACTTATTTAGCCATTTTTTTCTTTAGGTTTATATATGTCATTTTTAATTTTTATTTCTCTTTTAAACGTTTTAGTTACTCTTACTAATAATCTTCCTTTCTACACTCTCCTCCAAACCTTTCTCTCTTGTTTGTTTGTTCGTTTTTTTTCCTTTCAACCTGTGGAGCTCCTTTTATTATCTCTTGAAGGACAGGACACTTGGTGAAAAACTCTTTCAGTAGAAACTTATATGTGAATATTTTCCTGCATCTTGAGTATCTATTAAATATTTTACTCATTTGATTACCCCTCCCTCACATCCCTCTCCTTCTGAACTGGCTGTGTGCCCACCACCACATTTGATTGTCATGCAGTTTCCTTCCCCTCAAGAGCCTGCTGGACACAGGGACACATACCTGGTCACCTGGTAGCTGTCCTCACTCTCAGAGCTGGTTGAGCACCAGTCTGCCTGCTCGATCACTTCCCTGGCTTCCCTCAACCTCGGAGCTCTCTGGGTGCTGGTTTGCCTACCCTATCTCCCGCTTCTCTCCCCCCTGGAGCTGACTGACCCCTCCAGGTGTCCTCTCTAATTGCCCCACAGCCCCATGGTTTCCCTTATGCCAGGCAAGCCTGCCTGCCTTTCCACAGTTTCTGGAGAAGTATAGTCTGCTATTTCCTTCTCAACCATTTTGGATGTCCCCAAAATCTCATTTTCAAGTTTCTGTTTCTCAAGAACCACTTCTGGTACCAAGATGTATTACTCAGGGTTTTCTAAGGAAACAGAACTGACAAGAGAGATCTGTTAATATTATAAAATTTTATGAAATTGTCTCACATGACTTTGGGGATGCATGTATCCAAATTCCATTGCACAAGCTGCAAACTGGGAAATCGTGAAGGTTTTTGATTATTTCTCCAGGAGAAGTTGGCTGGCTGAAGTAAAGATATATATTCTCCCTTCTGACTGCTGAAATCATCACTTATCCTTTTAATGCCTTCAACTGGTCCGATGAGATGGCTCTCGTTGCTGAAGTCAATCTCCTCAGTTGATTGTAGAGGTAATAAGCCATAGATACAATCAATGTATTGATGAATTAAGTCCATGAAAAATCTTCAAAATAACAATCAGGCCAGTGCTTCTTTGACCAAACAACTGAGCATCATTACCTGGCCAAGTTGACACATGAGCCTGAATATCACACTCTTCAATATAGAAGCTGTCTTCCTACCAACATTTGTTATGGCATTACAAAGATCTCAGATTGACATAGTAGAGGATTCTGTCAAAAACATAAAATAGGTGCAGCAAAAGAAAAAAAGAGGTCTTCATTCTACAGTATTGTATAGCTCTTTGAAGTAGTAAATTAGCATGAGATTATTCAGAGTTTTGGAAAAAATTAATGAAACCAGCATAACTAAAAGATAGATTGAAAAAATTTTCAGTGCATGATTTAATGCTCTGAATTAGGGAAGTGACCTCATGTGTGGAATATAATGGGAAAATAAGTGAATCAATGAATGTTCCAGAACTGTCAAGAACAAGATATTATTGATCCAAAGAGAATAGACCTGAAAGTCTATCTTTCACTATAAATTTAACCTTTGCCTGCTAACTCTCTGTCACCAATCTGTCTTTAATGTACATGCTTTCAACTTTTACTATTGGTAAGATAAAGAAGCAGGGGAATGTAAAATTAAAATCCTAATGTCATTTGGGGTTTCAGTGACATAGGCAAATGAGGCAATTTTATGACAAACCTTTGGCATATAAGTCAGATTCTGCCAAAGCATATCTTACCTAAAAGGAAAAAACTTAGAAATTTAGGTAAGTTCAACGACTTTGTACAACAAATACAACAGGTTCCACAATTTTTATTTTTGGTCTCCTGAGATACATAGGGTCTTAATAATCAATTTATAGGTTAAGGACTCTTTGACTATAAGCAAAAAAAAACCAGTTTCAACCAGCTTATAAAAGAAAGTAATTTATATTTTTACTAGCTCAAAAACAAGAGGAATTGTGGTTCTAGATTTAACTAGTTCTTCACTTAGGTTCTAGATTTAACTAGTTATTCATGGACTTTAATTTCTTTGGAATGAGTTCCCCACTCATTCATTCAACACATATTTATTGGATCTAATCTACCTCTGACCCTGTTCTAGGTACTAGGTTTTACAGGATGCTTAATTAAAATGGTTGAAAAGACTTTGACACTCTTTTTATAGAAAGGCAGGGTCTAAATCCTCAAAACTTGAAACTTACTGATTTCCTTTGCCACAGGAATATAGCAGAAGTGATACGTTGGGACTTCTGAGAAAGTGCCATAAGAACCCTTGCAGGTTCCACCTGGAGTCCCTGGAGTGCTCATTCTCAATACAATTTCTCTTGGATTCCAGCCTCCTCATTGTGAAAGGACCAAGCCATGTGGAGAGGCTACATTTAGGCATTCCAATTAACCTTCTGTCTGTGCTGAGCTGCCAGAAAACAGTCCCATCTAAGTCGAGCCATATGAGTTTTCAATTGACTCTGTTATCAGGTATTTGACTGTAACCATATTATAGACTCCTTGTGAGAACCAACCATTTAAAACCATGCATCTCACAGAATTATAAGAGATAATAATAAAATAATGTTTCAGTCACTACATTTGGGGGTGATGATTCATTCAGTGAACAGTACATAAAAATCCCTGCACATTCTTGTTGGGAAGGCAGAAAATAAACAAGCTATAAAAATATATTAGATTGAAAAATGCTATGGAAAAAATTAAAGCAGGCAAGGAGGAGAGAGAAAGAGAGAGATTGAGAAAGATCTATCTTTCTGCCCTGACATTCTTACAGTATTGAAAATCCACTTCAGCATCCCCAGAGGGAAAGAAAAGCACCCAACATTACAAAATAACCACCCCATTCCAGGAGAAAAAGACGTATTTCATCTTCCTTGTTTTCTATTCTTAAAAACAAACAACCTTTTCAGAGAAAACCCTAGCATAATACTCTAAATTCTTATTTTTCAGAGTTGAGTCACATACTTTAAAAACCCCAACACTAGAAATGTTTGATTTGGACCCATTGAGATAAACTGATACTAGAAGTGGGGTTTAATATTGGCACTACTAGTTACTATGTAAAGGCCCCATCCATTTAAGGTCAGAGAATATCTTAGAGGTAGGCTGACTGTATGCCAATCTTCACAAAATCTGAACTAGTATTCCTTGAGCCCTGCACCTAAGTTAAATGATAGCACATATTGAATAAGTATTGAATATACAGAGGGAGGCAAATGTTGGCAGATATTAACATTAGGCAGTTTAGAGAAAATGACTGATCACTCTTCACTTTCATAAATACATACATATATCCATATACACATACATATAAAAGAATTTTAACTTTAAAGATGTATATTAAGCAAATATGGAAATAATCTTAATTGACACTCAGTTAATAAGAAAGTAGAAAAGCAATATAAATATAAATAAATTATACACATTACATCTGAATGAAAGAGTTATATGAAGGAATTCTTTTAATTAAAAAATTTTAGTAATTAGAAGAGAAGCAAAATTAGGAGAGACATAAAAGCAGGTAAACACTTAAGGCAACAAGAGAATGAAATTATTACAGTTATTCCAAAAAAATTTTTAAAATGTATCTAATTTGGAATGGCCTAGCACTTCTATATGGGATGCAAAATAGACATGTAATAATATGCAAATTGGAAATTTCAGAGTCTGAAGTAAATGGACAGTGAATATTTGAAAAATACTTAACCTGAATCCTTTGTTTTGGGACTACAACATAGTTACATTAATATTAGGACAAATTCAGATGAAATTTTGTTGATTTTAATCACAAGGTGATTTAATCACAAGGGCTTTTGGGGAAAAAGGAAATCATTGCTGTGAAAATTTAAAAAAAAAGAAATAAATTCTTTCAAGCTACTTTTAGCAATATTAAAATATCACAGTAACTAAGTTTTGATTTCAGATTGGAACAGATTTAACTTTCTTGCAGAAATAATTATCATTTATATTTTTAATTTAAGTTAAAAACATATATTGTAGAAAACTTTAATTTATATTCTTTTTATAAGAATTTAAATAAAAAAATATCATATAAAGCATTTCTGAAGTTTGACTATTTTATATGCCATATATTCTAAATTATTTCTAAGGATTCCCTCACTTTATATGATTTATTTTTAATAACCAATTAGCTATATAATATAAAGTCTTTGATTGTCATAATTCTTTCAGGTTAATTAATTCCTGTGGGGAAGACAGTTAAAATAGAATTAGGCAGTCTGTTTGCTTAGATAGAGTTTCCTGCAAATATAATCTCTATTAGAAAGACATCTGAATTTCTCAAAATATAGATATGATGTTACCATATGCTTACCATTATGACTTAACAAGGACTTAAGCATTCCAATCATTATTCTCAG
>JAQZBX010035054.1:0-24731 GCA_029593785.1 Cabassous unicinctus
TGGCTACTGCAATGAAAGATTCAAAGCAGCACACAGAATAGTCTGAGTCGCATGGAGTTATGGCGTTGGCTAATAGATTATGGGGTACCTAGAAGTGAAATACATGGGCAGTCTACTAAATTTCTTCTGGATTTGTATAAGCAGAAGAGTTCTAGGTCGAGTGAACAAAACCCTAACTCAAATTACAGACGCAGAGAATCACGGCCCCTTAATCAATTCCCAGACTTGAGACAGTTTACAGACCCAGAACCCATTGAATGAGGAGAAGACCAGGTCCCCTTGGGGAAGGATCCTGTTAAACTGCCAAAAATTTATACTGTTAATCTTCCTCCCACCTTTCCCCAGGGAAACCTACGGATTTTTGCCAGAGTGACTGTGCATTGGGGAAAAGGAAATGATCAGACATTTCAGGCATTATTAGACACTGGCTCAGAAGTGACATTAATTCCAGGAGACCCAAAATGTCACTGTGGTCCACCAGTCAGAGTAGGGGCTTATGGAGGTCAGGTAATTGATGGAATTTTAGCTCAGGTCCATCTCACAGTGGGTCCAGTGGGACCCAGATCCATTCTATGGTTATTTCCCCAGTTCCAGAATACATAATTGGAATAGACATACTCAGTAACTGGCAGAATCCCCACAGCGGATCCCTGACTTGTGGAGTGAGGGCCATTATAGCTGGAAAGGCCAGGTGGAAGCCTCTAGAACTGCCCCTGCCTAGCAAAATAGTAAATCAAAGGCAATACCGGCTTCCTGGAAGGATTGCAGAGATTAGTGCCACCATTAAGGATTTCAAGGATACAGGGGTGGTGATTCCCACCACATCCCCATTCAACTCTCCTATTTGGCCTGTGCAGAAAACAGATGGATCTTGGAGGATGACAGTAGATTATCATAAACTTAACCAGGTGGTGACTCTGATTGCAGCTGCTGTCCCAGATGTGGTATTATTGCTTGAGCAAATCAACACTTCCCCTGGTACCTGGTATGCAGCTGTTGATCTGGCAAATGCTTTTTTCTCAACTGACATTAGTAAGGACCACCAGAAACAGTTTGCTTTCAGCTGGCAAGGTCAGCAGTATACCTTCACTGTCCTGACTCAGGGATATATCAACTCTCCAGCCCTATGTCATAATATTGTCCGCAGGGACCTTGATCATCTCTCCCTCCCACAAGACATCACACTAGTCCATTATATTGATGATATCATGTTGATAGGACCTACTGAGCAAGAAGTAGCAAAGACTAGATTTATTGGTAAGGCATTTGCGTGAGAGAGGATGGGAGATAAATCCAACAAAAATACAGGGTCCTTCCACCTCAGTGAAATTTCTAGGTGTCCAGTGGTGTGGGGCCTGTTGAGATATCCCTTCTAAAGTAAAGGATAAGCTGTTGTACCTGGCCCCTCCTATGACCAAAAAAGGCACAATGCTTAGTTGGCCTCTTCAGATTTTGGAGACAACACATTCCTCATTTGGGTGTGCTACTCCAGCCCATTTACTGAGTGACCAGAAAAGCTGCTAGTTTTGATTGGGGACTGGAACAAGAGGAGGCCCTGCGACAGGTCCAGGCTGCGGTGCAAGATGCACTACCACTTGGACCATATGATCCAGCAGATTCAATGGTGCTGGAAGTTTCAGTGGCAAATAGAGATGCTGTCTGGAGCCTTTGGCAGGCCCCTATAGGGGAATCACAACACAGACCCTTAGGATTTTGGAGCAAAGTCTTGCCATCCTCTGCAGATAACTACTCCCCTTTTGAGAAGCAGCTTTTGGCTTGCTACTGGGCCTTAGTAGAGACTGAATGCTTAACCATGGGCCATGAAGTTACCATGAGACCTGAGTTGCTTATCATGAGCTGGGTATTGTCTGACCCACCAAACCATAAAGTTGGGCATGCAGAGCAGCACTTCTTAATAAAGTGGAAGTGGTATATACAAGATGTTACCTTCTCTTTCCCAGCCCACAGCTTTGGCCTCTGGGGGAGTCCCTTACAATCAGTTGACTGAGGATGAGAAAACGCAGGCCTGGTTTACAGATGGTTCTGCACGATATGCAGGTACCACCCAAAAGTGGACAACTGTGGCACTGCAGCCCTTTTCTGGGACATCCTTGAAGGATAGCGGTGAGGGCAAATCCTCCCAGTGGGCAGAACTTTGTGCAGTGCATCTAGTTGTTCATTTTGCTTGGAAGAAGAAATGGCCAGAGGTGCGTTTGTACACTGATTCCTGGGCTATTGCCAATGGTTTGGCTGGATGGTCAGGGACTTGTAAGGAACATGATTGGAAAATTGGTGACAAGGAAGTCTGAGGAAGAGCTATGTGGATAGACCTTTCTGAGTGGGCAAAAAACATGAACATATTTGTGTCCCACATGAATGCTCACCAGAGGGTGACTTCAGCAGAGGAAGAGTTTAATAATCAAGTGGATAAGATGACCAACTCTGTGGCTAATGCTCAGTCTCTTTCCCTAGCCACTCCTGTCATTGCCCAATGGGCTCATGAACAAAGTGGCCATGGAGATAGGGAGGAGGTTATGCATAGGCTCAGCAACATGGACTTTCCCTCACCAAGGCTGACTTAGCTACAGCCACTGCTGAATGCCCAATCTGCCAGCAGCAGAGACCCACACTCAGCCCCCGACATGGCACCATTCCTTGAGGTGACCAGCCTGCTACCTGGTGGCAGGTTGACTACATTGGGCCACTTCTACCATGGAAGGGGCAGCGATTTGTTTTAACTGGAATAGACACATACTCTGGCTATGGGTTTGCATTTCTGGCACGCAATGCTTCTTTGAAAACTACCATCCATGGACTTACCGAAAGTCTTATCTACCGCCATGGCATTCCACACAGCATTGCTTCTGATCAAGGAACCCATGTCACAGCAAATGATGTGCAGGAATGGGCACATGCCCGTGGAATTCACTGGTCTTACCATGTTCCCCATCACCCTAAAGCAGCTGGATTAATAGAATGGTGGAATGGCCTTTTGAAGACTCAATTACAGTGCCAACTATGTGACAATACCTTGCAGAGCTGGGGCAATGTTCTCCAGGAGGCTGTGTATGCTCTAAATCAGCATCCTCTCTATGGTGCTGTTTCTCCCATAACCAGGATTCATGCATCCAGGAATCAAGGGGTGGAAATGGGAGTGGTACTACTCACTATTACCCCTATTGACCCACTAGGAAAATTTTTGCTTCCTGACCCTGCAACCTTAAGCTCTGCTGGTCTACAGGTTTTAGTCCCAAAAGGAGGTTAGCTGCCTCCAGGGAGCACCACAATGATTCCATTGAACTGGAAGTTAAGACTGCCACCTGGCCACTTTGGGATCCTCTTATCTGTGAATCAACAGGCGAAGAAGGGAATTACTGTACTGGCTGGGGTGATTGATCCTCACTATCAAGGGGAAATAGAACTACATCTACATAATGGGGTTAAAGAAAAGTTTGCCTGCAATGCAGGAGATCCTCTAGGGCGTCTCCTAGAACTGCCATGCCCTGTGATTAAAGTCAATGGAAAACTGCAACAAACCAATTCAAGCAGGACTAACAATGGCCCAGAATCTTCGGGAATGAAAGTTTGGGTCACTCCACCAGGCAAAGAACCACAGCCAGCTGAAGTGCTTGCTGAAAGTAATGGGAACATGGAATGGGTAGTGGAAGAAGGTAGTGATAAATATGAACGTTGACCACGTGACCAGTTACAGAAACGAAGAGTGTAATAGTCATGAACCCTTCCTCCTTGTTTCGTTATGAGTGTGATTGCATCTGTACACAAAATGAATTTCTTTGTTTTCTTCCCCAGCCTTTTCCCTTATCATATGAAAAGTTGCATTAATTTCACGTCATAATATTTAAGAATGTCAAGTTTAAGAGTGAATATTACCCAAGGACTTGCAACCTATTCTGTGGGGAATTAATGTGTTTCCAGTTGTAGGCAGGGGAGTTGACCATTGTTAGGCAGAAATATATATGTATGCTTGTCTGTTATTGTTTTTACTTAGAGACTAAGTATCATTTAGGGTAATGTGTATGGTTGCCAAGTTGACAAGGGGTGGACTGTGATGGTTAGGCTAATGTGTCAACTCGGCCAAGTAATTGTGTCCAGGTGTTAGGTCCAGCAAGCACTGGGCTAATTGTAATACAAGAGCATTTATGGACTTTGGTCACCAGTGAATTTACTGCGTGGATGGCTGATTACATCTGCATCAATCAGGGAGATTGCATCAGCAACGGGTGACGCTTTTATCCAATCAGTTGAATGCCTTAAAAAGGGAAGTGATTTCAACATTCAGAGAGAATTTCCCAGCTAGTCTTTGGACAGCCAACTTCTCCCAGAAACTCATCAAGGACTTTTCATCGGACTTTCATCGGAGCCCCTGGCTTGCAGCCTGCCTGCAGAATCTGGACTTGTGCATCTCCACGGTTGCGTGAGAGACTCTTATAAAATCTCATATTATTGACAGATATCTCCTGTTGATTCTGTTTCCTGAGAGAACCCTGACTAATACACCCACCCTGCCTGGAAGGGCTGGTAGGACACAGTAGACCAAATTTGTAGGTCAAAAGCTCAGTCAGCCTTAAGCTGTGTCCCTCTTTCTCCCCTTTCCTGGGGAGGTGTGTCCTCAACAATCAGTCCCAGTTAGTAGAGATGGAGATCGAAAGAGTCAGATCTCTTTAGTCCCAGATTTCTTTAGACCCAAACTGGCTCCCAGGGCAAACTATGGTGTGGCCCCTCCCAGCCTGGAAAGACTCATGGGAACAGCAGACCAAATTTGTGTGTCAAAAGCTGGGTCACCCTTAGGTTGTGTCCTTCTCTCTCCCCTTTCCTGGGCAAGTGGATCCCTGGGGCTCCTTTTGTCTGTAGTTGCCGGCCCAGAGGCCTGAGTATTTAAAAGTGTCTTTAATGTGGAGGAGAGTGCCAGCAGTAGCAGTTGCCACTTTTAACTCACAGTTTTGCCATCGCATTTCTTTTTCTTTGTCTTTCTCTCTTCTGGGCAATGTCCAGCCTTCCCTTGGTGTCCTAAATCCTAAAAGACTTTTTTTCAGGCCATTTCTGCCTGACCTATAGCTATTTTTCTGGGAGAGAAGAAAGTCTCTTGTCTTTCTAGTCCACCATCTTCCAAGAAGTCTCACCATGCTGTTTTGATTACTATAGCTTTGTAAAAAGTTTTAAAATTGGGGAATATGAGCCCTCAGACATTGTTCTTCTTTTTTAAGATGGTTTGGCAATTTGGGGCACTTTACCCTTCCATATAAACTTGACAATTGGCTTTTCCATTTCTACCAAGAAGGCTCTTGGAATATTGATAGGGATGCATTGAACCTGTAAATTGCTTTGGGTAGACTTAACATCTTAACAATATTTAACTTTTCAATCCATGAACATGGGCTTTCCTCCCATTTATTTAGGTCTTCTTTGATATCTTTTAGCATGTTTTGTAGTTTTCCATGTACAAGTCCTTTAAATTCTGGGTTAAATTTTTTCCTAGATATTTGATTCTTTTAATTGCTATTGTAAATGGATTTTTTTTCTTGTTTTTTTTTTCCTTCAGATTGCTCATTACTAGTGTATAGAAACACTACTGATTTTTGCATGTTGATTTTGTACCCTGCCACTTTGCTGAATTCATTTATTTGAGCTAGTAGCTTTGTTGTGGATTTTTCAGGATTTTCCATATATAGGATCATGTTGCCTACAAATAGTCTGTTTTATTTCTTTCTTTCCAATTTGTATGCCTTTCATTTCTTTTTCTTGCCTATTTGCTCTGGCTAGTACATCCATTACAATGTTGAGTAACAGTGGTTATTCAAGTGGGCATCCTTCTCTTATTCCTGATCTTAGAGGGAAAGCTTTCAGTCTTTCACCATTGTGTATCATGGTGACAGTGGGTAATCATATATGCCCTTTTTCATGTTAAGGAAGTTTCTTTCTATTCCTGGTTCAAAGTGTTTTTATCAAGGAAAAATGCTGGATTTTTTTCAAATTCCTTTTCTGTGTAGTTCAGATGATCATGTGGTTTTTGTCCTTTGTTCTATTAATGTGGTGAATTACATTAATTGATTTTCTTATGTCAAACCACCCTTGCATACCTGGGATAAATCCCACTTAATCATGGTGTATAATTCTTTTAATGTGCTGTAGAATTGGGTTTGCTAGTTGTACTAGTCAGGGTTCTCTAGCAAAACAGAACTGACAAGAGATATCTGTACATATTATGATATTTTAATAAGAATTGTCTCACATGTCTGTGGGGATGTGCAAGCTCCAATTGCGTCGGGTAGGCTGCTAGCTGGGAACTAAGATGAAGTTTTTCAATGAATTCCCCAGGAGAAGCTGGCTGGCTGAAGTGGAGATGGAAATTCTCTCTTTGGACTGCTGAAATCTTCACTTCTCCTTTAAAAGCCTTCAACTGATTGAATGAGCCTTCTCACATTGCTGAAGGCAATCTCCTCTGTTGAATGTAGATGTAATCAGTCATAGATGCAATCAACCTACTGATGATTTAAATCCATGAAATGTTCTCACAGTAACAATCAGACCAGTGCTTGTTTGACCAAACAATTGGACACCATCAACTGGCCAAGTTGACACATGAATTTAACCAGCACAGTCTAAGCCTTCTCAACTTGGAAGCCATACAGATCTCCTAAACCATACTTAATCTCTACATAAAACAATGACGGTCTTATTTTTCCTAACAATATTCAATTGTCCCGTGCACAACTGGAAACACACTAACTCTCCCCAAAATACATTGCAAGTCCTTGGGTAGTATAAACTCTTAAACTTGATATCATCTAACTTAAATACTACAAGATGAAGCTAATACAACTTATGTCATATGATAAGATGGAAGATAGGGAAGAAAACAAAGATATTTGCTTTATATATGTATGCAAACATATAACAAAATGAGGACGAAATAACCATTACAGTTCTCATTTTTGTAACTGGTCACAAATACCTTCATGTTTTTTGCCCACTCAGAAAGGTGTCATTGGAAACTGGAAGCAAGGTGATCCTTATTTTAAATTGGCAAAATTGAGTTCTGATGTCAGATGGAAGAGAGAATTTGAGAGTGATGGGCTTGGAAATTTAGCTAAGAAGATGTCCAAGCTAAATGTGGAAAGCACAGCCTGATTTCTACTTGCAGCTTATACTAAAATGCAAGAGGAAAGGGATAAGCTGAGAACCAAACTCCTAGACACAAAGAAACCAGAAACTGATGGTTTGGAAAATTCTGAGCTTCTGGAAAGTGAATCCCCAGAAAATAGTGCTCTATGTGAGGGTTTAACTGAACC
Source organism: Cabassous unicinctus (assembly GCA_029593785.1). NCBI lineage: Eukaryota > Metazoa > Chordata > Mammalia > Cingulata > Chlamyphoridae > Cabassous > Cabassous unicinctus. The sequence continues at coordinate 7,311 of JAQZBX010035054.1, forward strand.
AGGAACCACTCAGCCCTTTCAGTGCAAGTTGGACATGCAGTTATCCAGAAAGGAATTGTGGAAAGTTCTTTCATCTGATGGTTTGGACCCCTATGAAAATGACAAGTTTTTTGCAAGATTTGTATAAATGGAACCACTGCCAGTCTGGACTAAAAGGGACAGAAAATGGACAGATTGAAGGAGAGAGCAGAACATGGAAGCTGAGGTCTTGACTGAAAACATTTTCTCAGGCCAAGAGAGAAGGCCCACCCATGTGTGTGAAAGGGTGATTATGCCCCAGAGCTTGGAGAGAGCAAGCCTTCTGTCCCATTGTTCAGGAAGAGTGCTACCACTCCATTGTTCTCAGAGGTTGGAGCCTATTCCCTGGGGATTGTGGAGAGTCTGGTGGTCTCCCCAGTTTTCTCAGAAGGTGGAGCCTTCACCCAGTATTTGGGGTGAGCATGGCCACTGTGGGGCTGCTGCTCCATCAGGCCAGGAGGACAAAACATCATTCTGTAGATGACTCTCAGACCCTGAAATATAATAGAGTATGCCCTACAGGGTTTTGGAATTGTTTGGGACCTGTGACCCCTTGTGTTTCTTCCAATTTATTCCTATGGGAATAGGAATGTTTATCCTATGCAAGTCCCTCCTTTGTATATTGAAAGCAGATTACTTGTTCTCTAAGTTTCACAGGTCCATAAATGGAGGGGAATTGTGCCCCAGGACGGACCAAATCTATAACTGATTTTGATGATTCTGTGTACTTAGAATTGTTACTGAAATGCCTTAAGGCTTTTGGTATATTGTTTTTTTTGTTTGTTTGTTTTTTAAAGATTTATTTATTTATTTATCCCCCCCTTGCTGCTTGTGTTCGCTGTGTCCATTTGCTGTGTGTTTTTTCTGTGTCTGCTTATCTCCCCTTTGTTGCGAGGTCTTGCTGCATCAGCCCACCGCACCGCGCAGGCCGGCCTGCCCTCACCAGGAGGCCCCGGGAAGCAAACCCGGGGCCTCCTATATGGTAAACGGGGGCCCTATCGATTGAGCCACACCCGCTTCCCGCTTTTGGTATACTGTGAAGGAATGAATGTATTCTGTATGTAGATGAAACATGTCTTTTTGGTGTCCAGAGGGTGGAGTTTGGTGGTTTGAAGCTGTATATACCCCAGAAAAACATGTTCTTAAATCTAATCCATTCCTGTGGGTGTGAACCCATTGTAAGTAGGATCTTTTGATGAGGCTACTTCAGTTAAAGTGTGACTTCCCTCATTCAGGATAGAACTTAATCCTACTATTGGAGTACTTTATAAAAGAATGAATACAGAGAGAAGAGTGAAAGACAGAGAGAGAAAGAAAGAGAAATCATAGAAACAAGAAGCTGAAATCAATGAAACCCAGAAGAGAAGGGATAGACCAGCAGACGCTGCTGTGTCCCTTGCTGTATGGCAGAGGAGCCAAGGATTGCTGGCAGCCAGTCTTCAGGAAGAAAGCATTGCCTTAATGATGAGTTAATTTGGACACTTCCCCAGACTCTACCTAAGCAAATAAATTCCCATTGCTTAAGCTGAACCATTTCATGTATCTGCTTTAAGCAGCCTAGGACACTAAAAAACTAGTATTTTGTTGAGGATTTTTGCATCTATAGTCATAAGAGCTATAGGTCTACAATTTCCTTTTCTTGTGGTATCTTTATCTAGCTTTCATATTAGGGTGATGTTAGCCTTATAGAATGAGTTAGAGTATGCCCTCCTCTTCATTTCTTTTGGAAAAATTGAGCAGGACTGGTATTTCTTCTTGGAAAGTTTGGTAAAATTTACCTGTGAAGCCATCTGGCCCTGAGCTTTTCTTTGTTGCAATGTTTTGTTTTGTTTTTATTACAGAATCAATATCTTCGCTTGTTATTGTTCTGTTGAGATTTTCTATTTCTTCTTAAGTCAGTGAAGGTGGTTTGTGTGTTTCTAGGAATTTGTCCATTTCATCTAGGTTATCTCAATAGTTGGCACCCAATTTTTCATGGTATCCTCTTATAATCCTTTTTATTTCTGTGGGGTCAGTCTTAATGGCCACCATTTCATTTCTGAATTTAATTATTTGTCCTCTCCTTTTTGTTGTCAGTCTACCTAAAGATTTTTTTTTAATTGATCCTCTTGAAGAAACAGCTTTTGGTTTCATCGATTCTCTCTATTGTTTATTTATCTTCTGTTTTATTTATCTCCATTCTAATCTTGTTATTTCCTTCCTAATGCTCACTTTGTGTTTGGTTTGCTCTTCTTTTTCTAGATCCTCCACTTGTGAGGTTAGATCTCTGATTTGAGATCTTTCTTCTTTTATAATTAAGACTTTAGAGCTATAACTTTCCTCTCAGCACTGCCTTTGCTGTATCCTGTAAGTTTTGGTATGTTGTGTTTTCATTTCATTTCCATTTCCCTTGTGATTTCTTCTTTGACCAATTGATTGCTGTAGCGGTTTGAAGCTGTATGTACCCCAGAAAACATGTTCTTTTTTTGTGTGTGTGTAATTATTATTTTTTAAATTTATTTATTTACACCACCCCCCTTGCTGCTTGTGCTCTCTGTGTCCATTTGCTGTGCATTTTTCTGTGTCTGCTTATCTCCCTTTGTTGCATCATCTTGCTGGCCAGCTCACCACGCTGCATGGGCCGTCAGCTCACCATGCAGTATGGACCAGCTTGCCCTCACCAGGAGGTCCTGGGAATTGAACCTGAGGCCTCCCATATGATAAATGGGAGCCCAACCACTTGAGCCACATCCACTTCCCAAAAACATGTTCTTAAATATAATCCATTCCTGTTGCTGTGAACCCATAGTAAGTAGGACCTTTTGATGAGGTTACTTCAGTTAAGGTGTATGCAGCCCAGCCCAATCAGGATGAGACTTAATCCTGTTACTGGAGTCCTTTATAAATGGAATGAATTCAGACACGAGAAAGAAAAAGCCACAGGAAGCAAGAACCTATATCAACAGAACCAGGAAGAGAAGCGAGAGACCAGGAGATGCCACTAGGTGCCTTGCCATGTGACAAACTAAAAACCAAGGATCACTGGCAGCCAGCCCCAGAACATCAGTCTTTGGGAAGAAAGCATCACCTTGATGACACTTTCATTTGGACTTTTTCCCAGCCTCAAATGTGAGTGAATAAATTCCCATTATTTAACCCAACCCATTTCATGGCATTTGCTTAAGCAGCCTAGGAAATTAAAACAATTGCTTAATAATGCATTGTTTAATTTCCACATATTTGTGAATTTTCCCATTCTCCCTCTGTTATTGATTTCTAGCTTCATTCTATTGTGATTGGAGAGTATACATTGTATGATCTCAATATTTTTTAATTCATTGAGACTTGTTTTGTGACCTAACATATGGTCTACCCTGAAGAATGACCCTTATGCATTAGAGAAGGTGCATTCTGCTGTTGTTGGGCAAAGTGTTCTATATATGTCTATTAGGTCTGGTATTATTTGTCTTCTATTTCCTTATTGATCTTCTGTAGAGATGTTGTATCCATTATTGAAAGTGTTGTATTGAAGCCTCCTACTGTTTATGTAGAACCATCTATCTCTCCCTTCAGATTTGTCAATATTTGTTTCATATATTTTGGAATTTTGCCATTAAGTGCATGTATATTTATAATTATTATGTTTTCTTGATGAATTGGCCCCTTTATATTGGTATATAATGACCTTCTTTGTCCTTTGTAGCCGTTTGGCAGTTTGATGTAATTATGAATTCCAAAAATATATATTGTATTATATTTGTAAACTGGTTGACTAATCTGGGCATGATTAAGTTATGATTAGGGCATTGACTGGGCCACATCAGTAGGGCGACGAGCCCCACCCCTTGGTAGGTGGGGAATCAAATACAAAAGGCATGGCAAGAACAGAGTTGAAGCAGTTCTGATGTTGGAGTTTTGATTCTGTAGCCTGGGGAGGTGAGAAGACGGAGGAGCTTGGTCATGAGGAAAGAAAGAAGGCCCCGGGATAGAGATGAGCCATTTACCTGATAGTCTACAGCTGGCCTGTGAAGAGAAGCAAAGCCTAGAGAGGTCTCATAGTCTATAGGTGACCGTGTGAAGGAAACAAAGGAGCTAAGCTTGGAGAGAAACAGAGCCCCGGGAAGAGAGGAACCCAAGAAGCCTGAACCCTGGCAAATGTCGGCAGCTGTCTTGATCCAACACGTAGCAACGGACTTTGGTGAGGGAAGAAACTGACGCTTTATGGTCTGGTAACTGTGGACTTCTACCCCAAATAAATACCCTTTATAAAAAAGCAACTAATCTCTGGTATTTTGCATCAGCACCCCTTTGGCTGACTAATACATCCCTCATAACAGTTTTTGACTTAAAGTCAATTTACCTGATATTCGTATAGCTACCCCAGCTCTCTTTTGGTTACTATTTGCATGGTATATTTTTTTCATCCTTTCATTTCCAACATCCTTGTGTCTTTGTATTTAAGGTAAGTCTCTTATAAACAGCATATATTTGGGTCATACTTTTTTCATCCATTCTGCCAATCTCTTCCATTTGACTGGAGAGTTTAATCCATTTACATTTAAAGTAACTCCTAATAATGCAGGACTTTCTTCTGCCATATTGCTTTTTGGTCTATGCAAGTCTTATACATTTTTTGTCTCTCAATTTTTCCATTAATGCCTGCTTTCATATTCCCCTCTTTAGAGGAATGGGATTGTCCTCTCTACTTCCTATGAAATAGATTTTCACCTTCCTGGGTGCTCTATTATATGTCTTAAAGCCAGTAGTCCTTTACTCCAGCTACCTTTGATGTAATTGTTTCTTACACTGCTATAGCTGTCTACAAGCTGCTTCTATCTACAGAGTAAGTTCTGGGAGGGTGAACTAGAGTTGAGTTTCCTGGTTCTTTCAGTTAGTCACCTGATAGATTGGCTCCTACATGCATGCACCACTGTATGTGCATAGGTTTTACTCTGCTCCCTCTGGAACAGGGTCATGTAACCACAATGGGAGCATAGGTTGGCTCCACACTTCACTGGGGAGAGGGTAGAGGAAGGTCCAGAAAGTGTACCACATGCTTCTCCTCCCATTTTTAAAGCTCTGTTTTCTTGATTTAAAACTCACTCAGTTACTGTAATCTTTTAACTGTTTCTGGAGTTTTGAGGAAGATGGCTCTACCAGTTTTTGCTAATTGTTCAAAGATTCTCTGGGACAATAGCACATTGGAATGTCTTATGCCACCATCTTTGTTGACTAGAAGTTCCACTTGTTATATTTTTTTTGTTTGTTTGTTTTTTGTAAATGAAATTTTATTGTAGTATATCATTCATTCATACATAAACAATAAGTGTATAGTAAGTGAACTTACAAAGCAAACGTGCATATTATCATACCAGGCTTCCACACATCACCCTACCACCAACCCTTGCATTGTTGTGAAACATTTGTTACAAACCATGAAAAAGCATCATCAAAATATTACTAATAACTATAGCCCATAGCTTATATTTGGTATATTTCCCCCCAACCCACTCCATTATTAACATCCTGTATTAGTATTATACATTTGTTATAGTTCATGAGAGAACATTCTCATACCACTTGTTATATTCTTAACACCTTTTTGTAACTGGATGTTCTTCCTTTTCATTAACAGCTGCATAGTATTCTATTATATGAATGAATTAATTTTAATAACCAGTCATCCACTGATGGGTATGTAAGTTCTGCCTAGTTTGTTTGCTACTATTATCAATATTGTAATGAACATCCTTATAAAAACATTTTAACCACTTATGTGAGTACATTCATAAATAAATTCATTGAAGTGGACCTGCTGGGTCAAAGGGTATATGCATTTAAATTTTTGAGAAGTACAGTCACTTTAACTTTCATGAAAGTTATGCCAAATTATATTACTATAAACATTGTCTGACAGTGCCTGCTCCCCCCGCCCATGATATATAATTGTGCTATTTAATTTTTCCTCAAAAAAGCAAAAATCTTGTTGCTTTTATAATGTCTTTAGTAGTGATTAAAATTGAATATATTTTCATGTATTTGTTGGCCATTGATCTCTCTTTGAATTGACTTTTCATATTCTTTGACTATTCTAGTGGGCTATCCATTTGTATGTCTATTTTGTGTTTTTCTGTTATTTGTAATTGGTTTTGGGTTGTTGTTGTCATTGTTGTTTTTGTATACTAATTAAATTAGCACATTGTCTGTTGTTGTATTGCCAGTATTTTCTCTGGTTTGGTATCTATCTTTTAACCCAATTTGTTATCTGTCTTTTAACTTTGCTACTTTTTTTTTGTAGGTAGGGTTGTATATGAATTAAAGCAACTGAAAAGAGTAGAGGGATATTTCAAACCCCTGAACACATAGCAGTGAAGAGGATAAGGAAGCAGGAAAAGAAACCAGGGAACTTTCTGAGCTCAGTTGCTCATGTGCACTTTCCCCTTAAAACTAATTTTTTTAAAATCTATTTTTTAGACAAAAGGTGGTTTCCCCCTTTAAAAAGGGGGAGAGTCCCAGGATTGGATAACAAATTAATATGCAACTTGTCCAAGCCAACTCTTCTAGCCAGCTTAATTATAATCAGCCACTATAATTTATTAACAGTGAGGTGAGAAAAGACATGAATCAGCTTAATGTGATATAAGTAGGGCATTGCCATAGCAACAAGATGCAGTCTGTTTTCTACTATTTATGTATGGTTTATTTGCTCCAGAGTCTCTGAGTTATTGCCTGAAACAAATGGAATGAGAAACATCTTGTTTTGAACATCCCCTGCCCCTTAGTGTGTATGTGTATATAAAACCACTTATTTTTTTAATGAGAGAAAAAAAACAAAACACTTAAAATATTTCTTTAAAATGTTTATAGCAAAAAGACTAACTACATACATAGTTTCCAATCCACTGTTATTTTGTAGAACTCAAATATGTTTTTGTTTTGGTGTTTTTTTTTTTCACCCCTAAGACATGCTATTCCTCACTGAAACCACTGGGAAAAAAAAACAAAACACATGCTGGAAGCGAACCTAAGGCTAATATTGCTTCTCAAAGGAAACATTCATGTTCTTCTCTACCTTCATGCCTGGCTGAAACCAACTCCTCACTAATGAAGGAGGGTGTAGACTAATCCTGGTGACAATTTTTTTTTCTCATTCCCAGTTATTCTAGGAAGAAAAAAAAAATCCAGGGAGAAAACCAGAGTCTGAGTTTGTGAAACTGTCAGCTCATGGAGGGCACCACACACATTTCAGGAATTTACTGACCAGCAAAGCAGCCCCCCACCCCTTGCCTAAAATACCCCGCATGGTATAGACACATTTCATGGAAGATCTCCATAATTTTCCCAATCCTCCACTTTCCTATGAGGATGTAGAATTTAGTTTTTAGATCAAATATGGACTTGGTCATCTCCAGGCCATAGAAAACATCAGGGTTTCTGTTGTGCAGAAAAGAAAATAATAGAGTTCCTCTGTTGCCCTCTTCCCTCATCCCCACTTTCATTTCCCAATTCCTATCACAATGACCCCTGGGGTTTATAGAAAGGAGACATAAAGTGAAGGGGAAATTTAACTCTATCTTCACACTGCATTATATATTAATTGATATTTGTTTATATGGTTATTTTATTTTATTTGAATCTTTAAATCACTTCAAATCTTCTGATCAAGTCCTCATGGATTCCAGCCACCTTCTAGCACGTGACTGGGTCTTGAGCTGAAGAAGCGCAGGATTGACGGCAGCACTCACCTCTCATGGAAAAGGTGCCCAGACCTCAGATTCTAACATGCTCACCTTCAGGATCCCAAAAGCCCCCACTTACCTCCGATATTCTTCCATTGCTCAAGATTGGGAGGAAAAATGAAAGGAGAGTATTAGAACCACTTCCAGGCCACCATCTGATATCCAGGGGAGAACTTCCTCCCCCTACCCACCTCCACTCTCCTCCTCACACTCACCCATCTTCTGCTGAAGTCAGGGATGAGCATGCAGGATGCTGCAAAATGAGCGAGTCCAAGGAATTACATGTCATTCAGCCACAGAGGTCCACAGGAACTGGATAGCACCTACACAGCCCCATCACTGATGACCACTGAGACTTAGTAAACAGAGCATCTAATTCAACAACATTGGAATCTTCCTTTGGGTCATTTTCATTCAAGATCTTCAGCACTTCCAGCTGTATTGAAGCAAAGGAGTATCTTATTTTAATTATTTAGGTATAACTTATATATAGTAAAGTGTACAGATCTTAAGTGTTCACCCTGAAGAATTTAAGTGTATACCTATAACAACCTACGAGACCAAGATACAGAACATTTCCAACACTTCTCAAGATTCCCTTGTGCTCTTTTCCAGTCTATATCCCTCCAGACATATACACTATTCTGATTTCTGTCATCACCAATTAGTTTTTCTTCTTCTTAAACTTCATATAAATGAAATTATAAAGTTAGAACTTTTTTGCATCTGGCTTATTTTGCTTAGTATAGTGCCTGTGAGTATCATCCCATGAATGATATTATGAGCAGTTTATTTATTTTTAGCTGAGTTGTACTCTATGAATATTCCACATAATATTTTTATATTCTCCCTATGATGAACATTTGACAGTTTACAACTTTGGGCTATTGTGAATAAAGCTGCTATGTATTCTTATAAATTTAATTTGGTCAATATGTATAATTATAAGGAGTTTAATGGCTGAGTAACAGGATAGGTTTAGGTTTAGAAGTTACTGCCAAAGTTTTCCAAAGTGGTTGAACCAATTTACACTCCAAACAATCCCTGCCAACACTTGCTATGGTTAGTCTTTTTAATTTTAGCCATTCTGGTGGGTGGGTAGAATCTCATTGTTGCATTTCCTCCTGACTGATGACGTTGAGTGAGTTTTCAGGTATAGGACCCTAGGCACCTGTATTAGTCGGCCAAAGGGGTGCTGATGCAAAGTACCAGAAATCTGTTGGCTTTTATAAAGGGTATTTATTTGGCATAGAAGCTTACAGTTACCAGGCCCTAAAAAGTCCAACTCAAAGTTGCTTTCTCACCAAAGTCAGTTGCCACATGTTGAAGCAAGATGGTCGCTGATCTCTGCCTGTTCTCTCCTTCTTGGGCTTCCTCTTCCTCTTGAGGCTCCGTTGGTCCTGCTTCTTCCCAAGCTCAGCTGTAGTCTGGCATAGGGCTTGTCAGGGCTTCCTATATCACTCTTGACTCTTCCCAAGGTCCGCTGCAGACTATAAGGCAAATGGCTCATCTCTCTTCCCAGGGCCCCAGGATCAAAAATGACAGAGGTCTTTCTCTTTCCATGTGTCTTCTTGAGTGAGTGTCCATTTTTATCGGCCCACCAAGAGGGCAGAGACTCAACCTGAGTCACACCTTATGAAATGGTTGAATCAAAGCCCTAATTTTAACAGGTAATTTAATCAAGGGCCCCTTAATTGAATCCAATGTAGTCAAAGAATATCACACCCAGAAGAATACAGTTTACAAACATATCTTTCATTTTTGGGGATTCATACATAATCTCAAACTGTCCCAGCACCTATGAAGGCCTGCACTGACCCTATCAGTATTCCCCTGCCCAAGGGTGAGACATTGAATAGTAAATAGGAAAACAGAAAACAGGAGAAAGGAAAAAGCATTTTTCCTGCTTTTTGAACAAAGGGCCCTGCATTTTCATTTTGTACTTAGGCCCCACAAATTATGTAGCCATCTCTGCCTGGGTACCACCCTCAACCTGCTGAACCTAAATCTTCAGCAAGATGCCCACATGATTGTTATGCCCATTTTATAGACTCTTTCCAATCAGCATACACATATGTTCAATTCTTGGCAGGCTAAAAAAAAAGAAAAAAACAAACAAACAAGGAAACCAGCAACCAATCCCTTCAACACCATCTCTCTCCAGTGTCCTTCACTGCGGAGTTTCTTGAAGGTTATCTCTGTGCACTATCCTCACTTTTCTTCCTCTACCTCTCAGCCCACTGGAATCTGACTTCAGTTGATACCATCCACAGAGCTGTTCTTGCCAAGCTCAACATCTACATTTTAGCCTCAAAATTCCCGGGATACTTTTCAGTTCTTGTAATAAAAACCTTTTAGAGGGAGTGGATGTGGCTCAAGCAGTTGAACATCTGCTTCCCACATGGGAGGTCCCGGGTTTGGTTCCTGGTGTCTCCTAAAAACAAAACAAAACAGATAACAAGCAAACAAACAAAAACAAAAACAAAAAAGCTCAGGGGAGCCTATGTGTCTCAGTGGTTGAGCACCAGCTTCCCACATGTGAGGTCCTGGGTTCAATCCCCAGCCCTTATACCTCCAAAAAAAAACAAAACAAAACAAAAAAACAAGTCTTTTAAGGTATTTGCCCATCTCATATTATGCCCTTTAACTGCTCTTCTTCCACATCAGGATCTATGCCTAATAGCCCTGTTTATACTTTGGGATCCAACCCCCAGCCACAGAAGATTGGACCAGGAGAGATCACCAGGGTCTATTCTAGGGAAATCAGTTTCTCTCTCTCTTTCTTCCTCTCGTTCTCTCTCTGTCTCTCTGTCTCTCTGTCTCTCTGTCTCTCTCTCTCTCTCTCTGTGTGTGTGTATGTGTGTTGGTTTGAGTCTTTTGTGCACCCCAGAAAATTCCATTCTTAAAGCAACTTTGCTCCTGTGCCTGTAAACCCAATGTGGACGGGACCTTTTGATTAGATCCAGTTAAGAGGCCTTCTGATTAGGTCAATTTTGATTAGATTGCTTCAGTTAAGGACCTTTGATTAGACTGTGGAACCCAGGGTATACCTTAATCCTTTACTAGAGTCTTATATAAACTGAGGAGAGGGGAGAGGAAGAGCACCACTTACCCTGCCATTTGAGAGAGGACTCCAGGGTTGCCAGCAGCTGCAGAAACACAGAGAAAAGCAGCGAACACAGAGAAACCCCAAAGATTCCAACCAGTGGAGCACAAAGGCATGGAAAGAGGCCCTTGAGAGACTGAAAGAGAGGAGCCATATGCCTGATTGCCCACAGCTGAGCTCCAGGATTAAGTGACCCTGTAGGTAAGGCAGAGACGAGCCGCCATCGTGCCTTGCCACATGGCAGGAGTCCAGGATCACCTGCAGCCAGCCTTTGGTGGGACAGCATCTCTGATGATGCCTTGATTTGGACATTTTCACAGCTTTGTAACTGTAAGCTTTTACCCTAATAAATTCCTATTATAAAAGCCAACCCATTTCTGGTATTTTGCATTGGCAGCCTTTAACAAACTAAAACACTCTCCCTCTTCCCTCCATCTCTGTTTTTCTCTTTTCCCCTCTCTTTCCTTTATCTTCCTCCTTTCTAGCTCCCTCCCTCCCCCTTACTTTATCCCCCTCTTTCCCACCTTTTTCAAGTTTTTTAACATGGATGTAAGACATGCTTAGGGATAGTGCAGGGGAAATTCTACTGGAGAACAAGGCTTGCACAGCTGTGTGAAAGGCCAGAGGGCCCCAGGCCCCAGATATAGAGGATACAGAGGATATCCGAGTTCAGGCAAAGTTTGATTTTGATTCTGTCAGCGAGGGAAGGCCACTGATGAATTTTACTCTCCAAGTCACGCTCACTCAAGCCCGTCAGTTGTTTTACCTCCCTGCTCCACATGGCCTCTGTGCTTTGGCTCACACTGATTCCCCTGTCTAAAACTCCATTCCCTAGCAATCTCTTGATGACATCCCACCTGCTCTCTGAACTTCCTGACTCATTCACAGTCCCCTTCCTGGGATTCTACACCAGTCAGAGCCAAAATCTGGTACTTGATTGCATTCTCTGCTTCACTGTGTGCTGCCATTTACTGTGGGTTGTCCTTCTGTTAATCAATGTATGGAAGAGAGGGACTGTCAGGAAATAAAATAGGGGTTTTGTAAACAAACATTGCAGAGAGTGTCCAAATAAGTATTGCCCTTCTAGAAAGTCCTCGTTCAAAATAATTTTGGAGCTCCTTTTTGGGAATGAGCTTCAGATCTGGTTTATGAACTGAACAAGATATAGATTGGTTTTATTTTTTGGGACCCTAAATTTTTGGCCCCAAACAGTATTCACTCATCTGCCTTCTTTTTCAAATTTGACTCCAAATGACTTTTTATGTCATTGTAACAGTTCAATCAGGGAAGCAGAGCCATCATGAGCGATAGAGAACAAGGTATTTATTTTATGGGTTAGATTTGACACAGTTGTGGGAGCTGGTGAAGATTTCTATAGAACATTGTTAGCTCTGCCTCTGGTATGGACCTGAAGTCTCTGTGGACCAGAAATGCTGACATAAAGTGGGGGAGAATGAGGACAAACTGGAACCCACAGGGGTCGCTCACTGCCTCCATGCTTGACGAAGTCCATGACCTGCAGAAGAAGCTGGCTCCCTTTGCCAGGGAGTCTGGCCAGGGAGTCTGGCCAGGGAGACACCAGAGTCTGGAGTCTGGCCTAGGACTCGGAGAGGATGTAGCAGGCAATGGAGAGAGAGCTGAAGGAGCTGTGAGCTGCCACACATCAACAAGGGGAGCCCCGAAATCAGCAACAGCGTGGCAAGCTGCAGCAGCACCCAACACTCCTCACCAACCTTCAAAGCATAATGCTGCTGGTCAATTCCACCTTCCAAATCTTGCACAAATTTCTGTCATGACCGACCTTAACCTAGCACTGTACAGGAAAGGGAATTCTGGGCAATGTAGTTCTGCTTAGTAAGTTGACAGCTTAAGGTCCCACCTTTACTGAAACTCAAGATTACACCAATGAAGGTTTGCAATCATCGGTATTCAAAAGCAAGTGCCTCAGCATTTGAGGGCACTTCCACAAAGAGTTCCCAAAATATTTGGACAACGGCAGAATCTTTCACATGAATGGCAAATGCTTCCAAGGAGTTAGGATTGACTTCTTTAACAAATGATAAGTTCACATGAAAATAAAACATTCTGGTTTCTTTGGGGGGGAGGGGTGTATTCATGTTTAGCCATTCCTTGGATTTTCATCATTTTTTCCCTCTAGTTCTCAAGTTTACGGATCTTTTCCCTGCTGTTGGTGGTGGTGGTTCTATTTTAACTCAACAGAATATTATGATTCATATATAAGGTGTTCAAACATCATACAGAGGAATGGATGAGTCCTGGGCAAGTCTTGTTATTTCTCTTATCATAGGATATTCTTCCTAACTATGGATTTTAGTGTCCATTTTTTTCTCTAGGGCCTGTGGCCCTCTGGCCTTTCACACACTGTGCAAGTCTTTTCTCATTATATGGCATATGTCAGCTTCCTTGTTTTAGCTCTAAAGGGACTTTCTCCTTTACTCTTTACAATTTAATTTGGATGATCCTATTTTGACACCCTAGACAAATCCCGAGGCTGGCAAAAATCATCTGTGGGTTTAAGAAACCTAAATAATAAATGCCATGGTTAATGAATTACATTTTAGTTAGCTTGAGCACAGTTTCCTTTTTTTCATTTCTTGAACAAAGCCCAGTTTTTATCCCTAATATGACCCCTGCCGCAGCTGCCACCTTGATCAGTGCTGCCTAGTCTTAATTTTCTTTCTAAATGGGCAGAAAGCTCTTAAGATGATTCTCTACTATTTCTGCATCATTGCTTTAAACTGTGATATTTACATTCTTCAAAACAAAGTATTAAAAAAAAAAAAAAATAGCAAAAGCAACTAATCTACCTATTGCATTTCTAGTTGTTATTTGAAGCCTTTCCAGTATGAGATTGTAGCTTTTTCTCTTTCATTAGAACTTCCTTAGTAAAGGACTTGGGAATATGTAATATCAAGTTTACTAAATGAAGTTATCAGGAAAGGTCATTTAGAGCTAAGAGCTTGCCTTTGGCTTTGTTCTCACAGTCATTTGGACCAGACTGATGGAGGTGTCTTCTCTTCTCTACTCCCACAGTTGCAGAGACAGGGGAAGGAGAACATGGTGACCACAGGATGGCTCCTACGACTTCTGCCTAGGAGTGGCTCATGTCACTTCCACTCACATTTCATGGGCCAAAGCACTCACATTTCATGGGCCATATCCAAGTTCAACAGGGCAGAGATGCATAAGGCTCCCACCGGGAGGGGCACTGAAAACCCATGAACAGTAATACAGTCTACTACACATAGCTTGGAGGGCTCTTTAGGATCTGCCTCCTGCCTCATCTACGTGAGCCTTAGAGCCCCAGGATTCTCTGGCCATGGTGGATTACTTAGAGTTCCCCAAACACAGCATGTCCTTTACACTTCAGTGTTTTACATATGCTATTTCCTTTACCTGGACTACCTTGTCATTCATCCATTTTTCCATTCATTCCTTCATTCATTCATTCAACAAATATCTATTGAGTGCTAGGCCCTTGTCCCAGTAGGGCTGAGAGTTCATGCTAAAATTCCTCCTAAACCTCCCCTCTTTCCCTCTGTCTCCCACAGCTTTAAGGTAGGGTTAAGTGCTCTCTCTTTTGTTCCCATGGCACTTCCTACACTCCCACATCATAGACCCTTACACACTGCAGTGGGGCTTCAGAAATCCTACCTTGGAGATGAGGAGTGATAACCTGGTTGGGGGTTGGTTTTGAAACTTATTTTGAAGGTACACTTGCCTATCACTTAACATAAGACTGAGAAAAATAAGTTGTTTTTTCCAAAGACTGGAGATGGGAGGGGTGAGACTTGCCCATCCCCTGCCCCAAGCCACCCTCTGGAGCGCTCACTGCTCTATTGAAATATGTGTTTTGATGTCTCTCTTGAAGATAATAACTACTTCTTATTCATTTGTGTATAGTAAGCGAGTATAAGGCCTTGCACAGAGTCGAAGGCAGTGTTAGGGAAGTCAAGAACACACACAGCAACCATCTCCCAGCCCTCACCTACCCCCCCTTCCCTCTTATTTGTGAGCAGGTGTTTATGTTTCTCCTCTTGCTTGTTTGCATGCAGGTGTCCTAAATGTTTCTATTTTGCAAGAGACCGCAGGCAGCCAGGGGAGATGCTAAATTTTCATCAATCCCACCTGCTTGCCACTCACAAAAGTTGCTCATTGGCAGAGCCCCCACCCCAGCCCTTCCCAGGGTGTATAAAAGCTCAGCATTCAGCACAGGTGTCTGCCCTCTCCAGCTGAGTGGGGTGTGTGATGCTGTAGTCCGCCGACAGTGACTTGAGCAGCTGGCTTCCCCGGAAGACTGGCCACGATAGGAGTCGTTTTCCCTGCTCTTATGGATCCTTGTGCAGTGTAAGTAATACAGCGGTCATTTGCTGAAAGTTTCTGTTGAGCCACATCACACCATAAAGCAACTCACTCCACAGGCAGGAGATGCAGACGAGGGTGAGGGATACTGCAAAGTCACCAACTTAACACTCACTGGGAGCTGCCTGGGTTTTGACTCTCACCTTGTCCTTTGAACACTGACAGTCCAGGAACAGCCATTGGCTGTTGTGTCCCTTATCTCCACCTTCCGTCCAACTAACCTTCTCCTAAGCCCCTAAACTGAGCTTGTCCTGCCATCTCTTGCTTTCCTGTTCAGGTTCCTCTATGATCAATACTTTGTCTCTCTGGGTCTCAGTTTCTTCATCTATAAAGTGGGGAGAGGTGGGTGGTAAACAACCAGAAAAGGCAAACTTGGAAGTCTGGTCACTGTGATGCCTACTTTTGGGCACAACAGTGCAGTCTGACAAACCTCGGCTCTGATCTGAAACACCCAGTCATGAAAAGAGACTGAAGGAAAGTCAGTTGGCTCTTCCCTGCTTCCCTTACAAGGGTAGCCTGGTATAAAGAAAAGGGCCCTGGACTGAGAATTTGGAGACCTGGGTGTGGTCCCAATTCTACTTCTTACTTTCTGTGTGATCTGGGGCAGTCACTTCAACTGCTCTGGGCTTCCATGTCTTCATTTGCCAAATACAGTCATCCACCACATGTTGCTGTCAGAGGATCAAATGTGATAATGGAAGAGAAAGCTTACAGTGCTTGTCAAAGTACTTGTATTCTATTGGGGCCCAGCAACCCATCCCACTTCTAGCATATTGCAACTGAGAAGGGACACCACAAGGCTTGTATCACCCCATTCTATAAATGTCATCAAACACTGGAACATACCCAAACAAATCAGTGTATTTGTACTCGTAAAGAAAGGCATGTCAGAAAAAGCCCAGTTGGAAATCTAATCCAGATCGGCTCCAGGAAACACATGTTTCAAACTGTGCCTTGCATCCTGACTTCCCTAACCCTTATACACATTTCCCAGTCCAGTCTGGTCACTAGGCTACATTCCCTTTCTAGTTCATAGTACCCAAACCCAAGGGAAAATATCTTTGCTGGTCTCTGACTTACAAAAGGAAGAGGGGTCATTTGCCGTGGCACAGAAGGGACCACTCAGCCCCTTGAACAGACCCTGGCACCTTCTGAAGGAAGAATCTCATTATAAGCTGTGCTGGGCTATGAGCAATGGGCTGGGTAGGGAGCCCTTGGCCAAACCAGGAGAACCGATGCACTCACCTCCCTTTATCAGACACCTAGAAATACACGTTGTTTTGCTTATTGGTTTTACAAAGAGCATGCACTGCATTAATTAAGCAGAGGAATCAAGGGTCTTTTTCTAATTATAAAACTACATTTTATTGTTGGTAGAGCATTGGTCAGAATTGTCACTGTATTCTATTTTTCTTGATCATTGTATTGAAGTATATATATATGAAATGGAAATTTTGAGAGTATTAAACCAATGCATTTTTAGCCTCTGTAATTCATACTTCCTAGTTTTACTGAGGCTCCCCTATCAACACAGACCAGTGTTTCTTCCATGTTGTAGAGGCTTGGTGCCACCTGGGAAGAGGACTATGGTAAGGGTTGTTCATTCTGAAGAGGTAGAAGTGTGAGAAAGGAGGGACAGAGGTAGATCCAGAGGGAGGTAAGGGGCCTCCGGTACCAATGCCAGGGTTTTAGCCCACCTTCCTTGGCTGAACCTCAAGGTGAGAAGGCTGTAGAGAAATCCAATTAGGCACTGAATCTGGTGGCCCCATTCCTCGGGCATGGTCTGAGAGATTCTGCAACCTCTAGGAGGAGCCCAGCTTTTGGCTGCACTACATCCAACAAGGAGGGGAGTGACGGTGTGGTCTCAGAAAAGTCAGCCGTGGCAAAGGCAGCCTTAGTGTGATGTGCAGAGCATATACAAGTTCCTAGTGCTCTAATATGGCAACACAAAGGGCCAGGATAAAGGAACCTCAGTAGGTTAGGTCAAGATTTTTAAACCTGAGGATATGGTCTGGGACCTCAGACTCCAGGTATGGGGGCCAGCAAGACACAAAAAGCTAGATAATCAGGAAGCAGATGTGGCTCAATCGATGGGGCTCCCGTTTACCACATGGGAGGCCCCGGGTTCACTTCCCGGGGCCCCCTGGTGAGGGCAGGCCAGCCCGCGTGGCGCAGTGGGCTGATGCAGCAAGACCT
>JAQZBX010035055.1:0-24741 GCA_029593785.1 Cabassous unicinctus
AGAGAAGACCAAAAGGTAGGCATCTAGACAGACTTTTTTCTAAGGAGAAAGTTCAGCTTGGTAGCTTTGGTCTGGAATCCAGGTCCAAATATATCCCAAGAGTTTGGGTATCATAGGAATCATAGGTATCATAGGCCCAGCAGAAAGGCCTCTGAGATTTCAGGATGCCAGGAACTAGTGCAGCAACTCCAAACATCCCCCAAGACTTAAACAACTTAAGCACTTTGGTTTTGGAGACCAGCTACAAACATGTTCCATGACCAAGGCAGCTTGGGAACTTTTGTTTAGAGGTTAAAAGTTCAGTAAAATGGGATCTTGGATGCTGGATCAGCTGACAGACATTTTATTCCTTTTCATGGCCTCTAGCACTCCAGCAGAATCCCCATAGGGGTGTTTTCTCAACTAAGACAACCTGCCTACTGGTGGTCTAAAAGGATGATATTAGTCTTTTCCTGCCAGACAACATGGTTGCAGTATGGCCAATGGTGCTCTATGTATGGGACCCTGAATTCCAGGTTAACCTGTGTAAGTGGGAAGGAGGGACAGGCAGATCTGAGGATCAGAGGCCATGTGGTTACATGTATCCTTAAAGGGATGAGAAAATGTACTTCTAAACTGGTAAATTTTAATAAACTCAGGGATATTACTCAGAAGCAGGACAGAAACCCAGCCTTATTTCAAGGGAAGCTGGTAGAGGCAATTAAAAAATACCTTCTGATAGTTTCTGATTCTAGGAATTGACAGATCCTCCTAGGAACTCACTTTATTAGCCACGCTGCCTTGGATAGCCTTAGGAACCTGCAAAAACTTTCCCTGAACCCCCCAACTTCCATTAACTCCCTTTTAGAACCACCCTTCTCAGCTTTTAACAATCAAAACCACACTGCCAAGACGGAGAAGGAAAGGAGCAGCATGCACGTGGTACAGGATAGGCTCACTTTTAGCTGCACCCATTAACAGCACACAGTCACCTTGGAGCCATCCTAATTCAATCCATTATGTCACACAGAATATGCTTCAAGTGTTGAGATGGGCTCCTGGCCCAAGCTGCCTTGTCCACCAAGACCACCAGGGACTTGCCCCAGGGAAGGACTGAAGAGATCTGAAGCCACATGTGAGCCATCAACCAGGAAGAGACTCGTGTGACCTTTGATGTGGCAGGTAAGACCTTTGCAGCAGTTTGATCTTATTATAGGAAAGAGATAAGCTGATAATGGGCAGAGGAGAGATCTTGGTTTTGACACTGGAGCCACAGGGAGAGATAAGCCATTCACTTGATAGTTTACAGCTGACCTTGTGAAGAGAACATACCAGCTAAGATGGACAGAAAGAAGTGAACCCTACAGCATACAACTGAGATTGGAAGAAGCTGGGCCCATGGAGCCTAAAGAGGAAGAGTAAGGCTGAACCATGGCAGAGGTTGTTTGCCATCTTGCTTCAACACGAGGCAACAGATTTTGGCTGAGGAAGCAACCTTGAGTTTGACTCTTTAGGGCCTTGTAACTGTAAGCTTCTAACCAAATAAACACCCCTTTTAAAAGCCCACAGAGTTATGGTACTTTGCACTAGCACTCTTTTGGCTAACTAATAAAGAATTTGATACAATTATCAAAAATGCTGAAATGTTTGTATAGATAGGTAAGGAGTATTTTTTGGAGGAATTATGAGATGCTTGATAGAAAAAGTCTAGATTGCTTTAAAGACAATGTTAATATGAATATGGATGCTAAAATGCCCTTTGATTAGGGTTTAAAAGTAAATGATGAAATTATTTTGGGTAACTGGAGAAAATGTGATGTGTATTAAAGTTTCAGATAACTTCACATGATGGACTCCTGATGTTATATGAAAAGCAGAACTTGAAAATGACAAGTTTGGGGCTTAAGCTGAAGAGCTTTCCAAATTAAACTTGGAGAATGTGGCCTGGCTTCTCCTTGCAGCTTATAGTAAAATACCAGATGAGAGAGACAAGTTGAGAATAGAATTTTTGGGCAAAAAGAAACCAAAAATGGATTCCAGAAATTCCAAGCCTCTGGAAATCAAGTCCCCAGATGACAGTTCCTCATTTGAGGAATTAACTAAACTTGGAACTTTTAAGACAGGATTGAAAATGCAATTATCCAGGAAAGACATGTGGAAGGTCTTACTGCCTGATGGGTTAGAATCCTGTTTCCTGCATGCTAAACCAACAAGCTTTTTGAGAGAGCTGTATGAAAAAACTACTGTCATCCTGGACTAAAAGGGACATAGAGGAAAGAGATGGAAGGGAAAAAGGTTTAAGAGGAAAACCTTGGAAACTGAGGTTGAAATTAAGGCATCTGCTTGGGCCAAGAGAATAACCTACCCATGTGTACAGAGAGGGTGAGTTTGCACTGACATTTGAAGAGGGTGGATTATCCAGCCCATTGTTCAGGGAGAGTTTTGCCACCCCAGGCTACAGAGAGGTAGACCACATTCCCCAAGGATTGGGAAGAGTAATGTCAACACCCCATATGTCTGAGAGGGGTGGGCCTGTCCTCCTGGAAAAGGGAAGGCCAGTTCACCAACTTGCTGCTCTTAGAATGTTCAATCTGTAAGCCAGAGATCAGGGAGACTATTGTTTCCACCTCACTGTACCAAGGAGGCTGAGGGTCTAGCCCAGAGATTGGGTGAAGTGTGGCCATTACCCTAGAAATTTTGGAGGGTGATGTCTGGAGCTTGGTCACCACCCAGATGCTTGAAGAGGGTGGAGGCAAGAAAATTGATATTGGGCAGGCCTCTGGAAAAGGTGGGCCCCCATGATGCCTCAAGGATGAGATGAAACCATCATCTTAAGAATGACTCTTGAGATGATAGGCTGAAACAGCCTGGAAAAAGATCTAAGGTTTAGGACACCAGTGAAGGCTGGACACTGTCCAGAAGTGAGAGTATCTAAGGAGGGGAATCACAATGACAGAACTGTGAGATGACTCCAGCATCTACTGCTGCTGGCACTCTCCCCCACACTAAGGACACATTGTAATTCTCAGGCCTCTGAGCCTGCAGCTATAGACAAAGGGGGCTCCATGGCTCCACCACCCTAGGAAAGCAGAGAGAGAAGTGCAGAGGCTAAAACTGACTCAGCTTCTGAGCCACAAATTTTGTATGCTGTGTCCCACAAGCCCTTCCAGGCTGGGTGGGACCTGGCCATCATTTGCCCTGGGAGCCAGTGCGGGACTAGAGAAATCCAAACCTCTCAATCTCCCTCTCTTCTAGCCTGCACTGAGTGTTGAGAATACACCTCCCCAGGAAAAGGGAGAGAGTGGGACATGGCCTAAGGCTGACTCAGTTTCTGACTCCAAATTTGGTCTGTTTTGTCACACAAACCCTTCCAACTTGGGTGGGGTAGTGCTACTGTTTGCGTTGGAAGCCGGTAAGGTTCTAGAGAGATGTGATTCTCTCAATCTCCCTCACTACTGACTGGGACTGATTGTTGAGGACACAGAAGGAAGTATAATTATTTCCTACCCAGAAAAAAGGAGGGGAATGCCAGCAAAGGCTGCAGAACTGCCTCTGAGAAAGTTTGGATTATGAGTCTCTTAGCTTTTAGGCAGGAAACTCTATCACATCTATCTGGTCTGTGTTGCAGCAAACACACTCTGACCAAGCATTGAACTGAGAGGGCTGCCAAAGAGTACCATCTGCTGGCAGACCAAGAATTGCATGTGAGAAAATTAAGAATAAGTAAGAGAGGATTTTTCCAGCCCTTATGGCCTCCTCCTCTAAGGCCTAAAGAAGCGGGACTGCAACCAGTCCAGAGCCCTGTTTAAAGCAACTAAAAGGGATAATCCTAATGATCCGTGTTAAAGCAAGAATCAAACAGCAGCAGTAACACACAGCATCCTGCCAATAAATCCCTACAAAAGAAAAAGAAATTGAACATCTGAATAAATTACATCCTAATCAGATGCCTAGACATCAGCAAAAAATTATGAGCCATACTAAGAAAGTGGAAGATATTTCCCAAGAAAAGGAATATATCAAAGCTCCAGAAGAAATGAAGGATTTGAGAGAACTAATTCATGGGATGTGCACAAATTTCCAAAATCAAATTAATGTGTTGAAAAACAATATGGCTAAAGAGATAAACAACATTAAGAAAATACTGAGTCAACACAAAGAAGAATTTAAAATCCAGAAGGAAAAAAGTAACAGAGCTCATGGGAATGAAAAACACAACATAGACATGCAACAGCAGACTCAAAATGATAGAGGAAAGAATAAGTGATACCAAAGACAAAAGAGCTCAAATTGAAGGGAGAAAAGAACACAGAGAGAAAACAATGGAATAAATTGAGCAGGGGCTCAGGAAGTTGAATGACAACGTGAAACACAACAATATACATGTCATAGGATTTTCAAAAAGAGAAGAGAAAGAAAGAGAAAAGGGCGGAAATAGTATTTTAGGAAATAATAACAGACAATTTCCCAAAGTATCAAGAAAGAAATGACCTTAAGTGTCCAAGAAGTGCACAATACCCCAATCAGAATAAATCTGAATAGACATACTCCAAAACACATATTACTCAGAATTTAAAATGTCAAAAAGAAAAAGAAAATTCCAAGAGCAGCAAGGGAGAAGCAAACCATAATATACAAGGGACTTCTCATTAGAAATCATGAAGGCAAGAAGACAGTAATTAGGATACTGAAAGAGAAAAATTGCCAACCAAGAAATTTTTATCCAGCAAAATTGTGCTTCAAATATGAAGGTGAGTTTAAAATATACACAAACAAACAGAAACTAAGAGAGTTTGTAAAAAATAAATCCACTTTTGCAGGAAATATTAATGAAAACCTTAGAGCTTGAAAGAAAGACAGGAGAGCAAGGCCTAGAGGAGAGTATAGAAGAAAAAATAGCAGAAAGGATAACCAAAAGAGAAAAAAAAAGACAAAATATGATTTGACATATGAAAGCCAAAGAACAAAATGGGGGAAGCTCCCCAATCAAAATATATAAGCTGACAGAATAGATTTTAAAAATAAAAAGAGCCATCCATATACTGCCTACAAGAAACTCACCTAAGACCCAGGGATACAAATCAACTGAAAGTGAAAGGCTGGAAAAAGATACTCCACGTGAATAGTAACCAAAAAAAGAGCAGGTGTAGCTATACTAATATGGGACAAAACAGACTTTATATGCAAAAAAGTTATAAGAAATACAGAAGGCCATTATATATATTAGAAAAAGGGACAAACCACCAGGAAAATATAGCAGTCATAAGTGTCTATGCACCTAAACATGGTGCCCCAAAATACATGGGACAAAATCTAGCAAAACTGAAGGAAGAAATAAACAACTCTACAATAATCATTGGAGACTTCAACACACCACTCATATCATTAGATAGAACAGCTAAACAG
The DNA here is from genome assembly GCA_029593785.1 of Cabassous unicinctus. Lineage (NCBI taxonomy): Eukaryota > Metazoa > Chordata > Mammalia > Cingulata > Chlamyphoridae > Cabassous > Cabassous unicinctus. The sequence goes on from JAQZBX010035055.1 coordinate 5,386, forward strand.
AAGATCAACAAAGAAACAGAGAACTGGAAAACTATGTTAAACAAGTTAGACCTGACAGACATATAAAAAATGTTGCATCCAAACTCAGCAGGTTATACATCCTTCTCAGGTGTCCATGGATCTTTCTCTTAACATGTTAGGGCACAATGCAGGTCTCAATTAATGTTAAAAGACTGAAATGATACAAAGCACCTTCTCGGATCATAATGGAATGAAACTAGAATTGAAAAACAGACAAGAAATAGATAAATTTGCAAATGTGTTGCCGCTAAACAACACACTCCTAAATAATCAGTGGATCAAATAAGAACTTGCAAATGAAGTCAGTAAATATATTGAGGCAAATGAAACAAGAACACAACTTTTCAAAACTTATGGAATTCAGTGAAGGCTTCAGAGGAAAATTTATAGCCCTAAATGCCTATATTAAAAAAGAAGAAAGCAAAATTCAAAGATTTAACTGAACAACTACAGAAACTAGAAAAAGAACAGCAAACCAATCCCAAAGCAAGCAGAAGGAAAGAAAAAATAAAGAATAGAGCAGAAATAAATGAAATTGATAACAACAATAACAACAAAAACAATAGAAAAAATCAACAAAACCAAAAGCTGATTTTTTGAGATCAATAAAATGAAAAACTTCTAGCTAGACCAACAAAGAAAAAGAGAAAGAAGATGCAAATTAATGCAAGCAGAAATGAAAGGAGGGAAGTTATGAGTGACCCTACAGAAATAAAAAGGATAATAAGAGGACATTATGAGACACTGCATGCCAAAAACTAGATAACCAAGATGAAATGGACAAATTTCTAGAAAGGCGCAAATAATCTACACTGATACTACAAGAAATACAAGAACTTAATAAATCAATCACATTTAAAGACATTGAATCCATCATCAAAAAACCTCCCAACAAAGAAAAGTCCAGGACCAGATGAATTCACAGGTGAATTCTACAAAGCATTTTGAAAAGAATTAACAACAATCCTGTTTAAACTCTTCCAAAAAATTGAAGAGGAGGGAAAATTACCAACACATTTTATGAAGCCAGCATCACCCTAACACCAAAGCCAGGTAAAGACACTACAAGAAGGGAAAATTATATACCAATCTCTCTAATGAACATAGACGCAAACATTCACAAAAAAATACTTGCAAATCAAATCCAACAGCATAACAAAAGATTTATACATCACAACTAAGTAGAATTTATCTCTGGTATGCAAGGCTGGTTCAACATAAGAAAATCAATGTAATACACCACATTAACAAATCAAAGGAAAAAAACACATGATCAGATCAATGATGCAGTAAAGGCATTCAACAAAATCTAGCATCTTTTTTTTTTTATAAAAACACTTCAGAAGAAAAGAATCGAAGGAAACTGCCTCAATATAATAAAAAACATATATGAAAAATCCATAGCTAATATCATACTCAATTGGGAAAGTTTGAAAGCTTTCTCTCTAAGATTAGGAACAAGATAAGGATGCCTGCTATCACCATTGTTATTCAACATTGTACTTGAAGTTCTCACTAAGGCAATCAGACAAGAAAAAATAATTTAAGGCATCCAAATAGGAAAAGAGGAATTAAAACTCTCACTATTTGCAGATGGCATGATCTTATATTTAGAAAATTCTGAAATGTCTACCACAAAGCTACTTGAGCTAATAAATGAGTTCAGCAAAGTGGCAGGATAGAATATCAAGATGCAAATATCAGTAATGTTTTTGTAAATTAGTACTGAACAATCTAAGGGGGAAATCAGGGGGGAAATTCCATTTACAATAGCAACAAAAAGATTCAAATACCTAGGAATTAATTTAATCAATGAAGTATAGGACCTATATTCAGAAAACTACAATGCTAAAAGGAATCAATGAAGACAAACAAATGGAAAGATGTTCTGTGTTCTGTGTTCATGGGTTGGAAGACTAATATCATGAAGATGTCTATCCTACCCAAATGGATTTATAGATTCAATGCAATACCAATCTAAATTACAACATCCTACTTTACAGAATTAGAAAAGGCCAATGCCAAATTCATTTGGAAGGGAAAGTGCACCTGAATTTCCAAAAGCATTCTAAAAAAGAAGAGCAACATGGGAGGAAGCATTCTAAAAAAGAAGAGCAACATGGGAGGAATTTCACTGCCTGACCTTGAAACATATTACAAATCTACAGTGTTCAAAAGAGCATGGTACTGCCATAAAAGACACATCGATCAGAGGAATAGACTTGAGAGTCCAGAAATAAACCCTCACCTATATGGTCCATTGGTTTTTTGACAAACCTACCAAGTCCAAGCTAACGGGGAAAAACAGACTCTTCAACAAATAGTACTAGGAGAACTGGATATCTATAACCAAAAGAATGAAAGAGGACCCCATCTCATTCCCTATTACAAGAATCAACTCAAAATGGATCAAATACCTAAATATAAAAGCATCGATGATAAAACCACTAGAAGAAAATGTAGGCAAACATCTTAAATACCTTGTGGTAATGGTGGTTTCATGGACCTTACACACAAAGCATGTGCAACAAAAGAAAAAAAAAAATAGATAAGTGGCATTTCCTCAAAATTAAACACTTGTGCATCTCATAGGACTTTGTCAAAAGCAGCTGACTCAAACATGCACCACCCAAACCCAATAGTATCACTACACCCCTGTCATATCCCTTCACTGCACAACTCACTTCCACTTTATCATAGATTTCACCCATATGGACGTTGGTTCACAAATTTTCTCCCTTTCTATTTCCTGTAAACTTATCTTTCAGACAATAGCTTTCTGAGTCTGCTCAATTTGCTTAATTTATATCAGAGAGATCATGTAATATTTGTCCTTCAATGTCTGGCTTTCTTCAGTCAACATAAGGTCCTAAAGATTCACATGTTACCACATGTGTTAGTACTGTATTTCTTCTTACAGCTGAGTAATATTCCATCGTATGTATATATCACATTTTGTTTATTCATTCTTCTGTTGATGGGCATTTGAGTTGATTCCAGCTTTTGGCAGCATGTTCAAATGTTCATGGGGCATTGTCACAGTGGGTAGAGATTCAAACAGTAACTGAAAGAGTGTTGAATTCCCATCCTGGGTAGCTCTGCCACATTCTCTAATAGAACAGCAACAATCCCCCAAGTACAGGGGCAATGACTAGTGAAGAAGGATGGTCCTTTGATGTGGTCTTGATATTGGTGACTATGCTTATGAGCCTTTGCCACTGAAATTGAAATTGAAACTAAGCCTAGTGTTGTAGGGTGCCTAAGAGTTACCTCCTGAGAACCTCCATATTGTTCAAATGTGGCCTCTCTCTAAGTCAAACTCAGCATATAAATTCATTACCTTCCCCCCCAGTGTGGGACATGACTCCTGGAGATAAGCCTCCCTGGTACCAAGAGATTACCACCAAGCATCAACTACCAATACAACTGGAAAGAGACCTTGAATAAAAGGGGGGAAAGGTAAAGACAAACGAGTTTATATGGCTAAGAGACTTCAAAGTGAGTCGGGTTGTCATCCCAGAGGTAACACTTATTCACATTTCAGAAGGATTACATAGACTGCCAAAGTAGATACTACCCCAAATAGTAGGGATCCTGAGGGCTCTGGAGACAACCAGGACCTATGGTCATGGCAGATAGCTCCAGAGTTTGTTGCCTTGCCAGTGGCCCCTACTTTGGAGTTTGTGATCCCAAGTGTAACATTCTTGGACTCAGTTGTGATTTCTATACACATGCCTCTTCTCTCCCTTCTATTTGAACCTATAGTTGGTGGTGGAGTTGGTAGGTATATGCCCAAGAGACTTGAACATTTGGGCTGTCCATGTGCCATCAGAGCCCTGATCCTCAGTGGAGGTGCAATACCTACTCTCCAGTTCGTTGAACTTACCCACGACAACTAACAAGGAGGTGAGGATGGACAACCACCACACCAAGGAACTGAAAGAGTCTACAACTGCAAACAAGAGAGTCCCATCCATCAGCCATATGGGATCAAAACCCCCTCTCAATTAGAGGTGGAGTGAGCATCACCATCCCAGAATCCTCAGGATTGGGTTATAAAATAAGGACTAGAGTGGACTTACTTGTATTCTGCTATAGACTTATGATTCTAGCAATAGAAGAAATTATATCAGTGATGTGAATACAGTCACCACTGGGGGTGCTGAGGGCAGGGAGAGGGACAAAGAGGTGTAATAGGGGGCACTTTTAGGACTTGCAATTTTCATGAATGACTGCAATTACAGATACAGGCCATTATATATAATGCCATAACCTACAGAATTGAGTGGGAGAGAGTGTAAACTACAATGTAAACTCTAATCCATGTTTAGTGGCAATGCTCCAAAGTGTTTTCATCAATTGCAATGAATGTACCACACCAATGAAAGAAGTTGTTAATGAGAGGAAAAGTGGGAGCTGTGGGGAGTGGGGCATATGTAAGTCCCTTATATTTTTATGTAAAATTTTATGTAATCTATTTATCTTTTAGAAAAAATAAAAATATATTTTTAAAAAAGCACCTGACTCAATGGGAGAAAATATTTGGAAATCACATATCTGATAAGGATTTAAAATCCATAATATATAAAGGCTTGTTACAACTCAACAATAAAAAGACAAATTACCCAAATTAATACATGGGCAAAAGACTTGAATACGCTTTTGTCCAAAAAAGAAATACAAATGGCAAATGGCAAAAGAAGAAAACACATGAAAAAATTATCAACATCACTAATGATTAGGGAAATGCAAAGCAAAACTACAATGAGATATCATTTCTCACCTCTCAGAATGACCACTATTAAAACGACAGAGAATTACAAGTGTTGGAGAGGAGGTGGAGAGATAGGAACACTTATTCACTTTTCATGAGAAAGCAGAATAGTGCAGCCACTGTGGAACAATATTTGGCATTTCCTAAAGAAGTTGAATATACATTTGCCATTTGACCCTTTAAAACCACAGCTGGGTATATAAACAGAAGAACTGATAGCAGTGACACAAACAGACATATATACACCTAAGTTCATAGTGGTGTCATTCACAATTGCTAATAGTTGGAGACAAACCAGGTGTCCATCAACTGATGAACTGATAAACAAACTGTGGTGTATTCATATGATGAAATATTATGCAGCTGAAAGAAGAAATGAAATTGTAAAGCATATGACAACATGGATAACCCTGGAGGACGTTATGTTGAATGAAGCAAGCCAGACACAAAAGGACAAATACTGTATGACTGTGTTACTATGAACCAAATATATTGTGTAACATATTGTATGACTCCATTTATATAAAATGTAAATATAAATCAATTTATAAAGAATTTTTAAAAAGCTAAACAGAAAGAAAAAAAAAAAAGATGACTCAGGCTTTAAAATCTAATGAAGTATGCCCCACAGGTTTTCAGAATTGTAGAGGACCAGAGACTCATGTTTCCTTCCAAAATTTGCCTTATGGTAATGCAAATATTGCTCCTTTGTCTACCCCTTGTACATTATAAGCAGATAAATTGTTTTGCAAGTTTCACATATCTATAGCCAGAGGGGAATTTTCCCCAAGACAAACTATTTCTATAAGCTGATTGTGATGTGATTTTGTACTTAGCATTGTTACTGATTTAAGGTTGTTTTGAATATTATAATGTCTTTTGGAATTCAGAGTGTACAGTGTAGCAGTTTGATATTTATGAATTCTAAAAAAAAATATTTGATTATGTTTGTAAACTAGTCTGTTCCTTTGGGCATCATACCCTTTGATTGTATCAGATTCAGCTGAGATGCCTTTGATTAAATTATGTTAAGATTAGGGCTTTGATTTGACCATGTCATTAGGCTCTATTTGAGTCCTTGCCCCATTTGTGGGTTATGTAAATGGAAACTCAATCAAGGAGACATACAGAAGTAGATCCACAGGAAAGACACAGAGGAATAGAGAGAGCTCCATAGACATGGAAGAGGAGAGAACTTGTCAGCATTGATATTGCAGCCCTGGGAAGATAGATGAGCCATTTGCCTGATGGTTTGCAGCTGAAGAGACCATAGTCCTGAGAAGTTGAGCAGGCCTGGAAAAAAAATGAGCCCTCTAGCCTACAGTTGAGATTGGAAGAAGCTGGACCAATGAAGCCTTAAGAGGAAAGAGGAAGGCTGAACCCTCACAGACGTTGCCCGCCATCTTGTTTCATCACATGACAACAGACTTTGGTGAGGAAATAACCTTGAGTTGAACTCTTGAGGGCCTTGTAACTGTAAGATTTTACCCCACATAAATACCCTTATAAAAACTAACAGATTTCTTGTACTTTGCACCAGCACCCCTTTGGCTGACTAACATAATTTTTTATTTCTTATTTAACATGGGAGCCACTTCATTTGGTCCTGACCTGCCACTCCAGACCCCACTAGTCTCAGTTATGCCTAATGAGGAGTGGACAGGAAATCAAGTCCTAGGCTGTTTAGTAAACCTCTCTTCTCTATAATAAGGAACCTCCCCATAAGGCATCAATTAAGATAAGTTCCTGGAGAATGACTTCCACCAAGCCTTTCCCTATGCTAATTAAGTGTGTAAAATTCTCATGTTCCAATCTGTGCATACTTTAACTTAGATCTGTCTGCTTGTGCCTAGGAGCTCACAAATTAGCTTTGGGGTTGCCTGTCACAAATTGAATAAAAGTGAAAGGTAACCTAAAAATGAGTTTTTAAATTTCAATACTATCTTGCAATTGGATTTGATATATAAAAGAAATCACAAGTGGAAATAGTTCAAATGCTGGAAAAGTAGGAAATATTAACAATGTTTCTAATAAAATAGTTTTAGCAGCTTAGGTAATAAACAGAAGTGCCTAATTTTTTTTTTGAAGTCAAAACTTACTAGAAACTGTAACTAAGAGTTATGTAGATTCCTTTATATTATAAAACAGCAAAAGGATAATATCTGAAATAGTTGTACCTAGGTGGATTTAGCCTAGACCTGCTATTGTCATGGTAATCTTAGAATGACTTACCTTTTTTCTGGTCAACTCAGGTTTAGCCTCACCCTTGTGTGTGCTTGCTATAGTAATGGTAATTCAGAACTGAACTTACCTTTGCATATGGTTATTTTGAATCTAGCTTCTCCTAGTACTTTGATGGTAATTTTAAATTAAAATTACCTTTGTTTATGGTTACTTCAATCGAGCCTCATCCTCCGGAATGCTTCCTGTTGTGATGGTAATTCTAAACTTAGTTTTCCTTTGATTATGGTTATTTCAGGACTGACCACACCCTTGGGTGTAATTCTTTACCTATGCAATGGTAACTCCACTGTTCCCCTATGTTTATATCCATGGCAACTTCTGCTCCCCACGGCTTGAGAGAAGGCAGATGTGAGAAACTAGTGTCTCCTGTGTATCCATTGGTAATAATAACTCTGCTTTCTCTCCTGATTATCCAGGGGTAGACTCCAATTTAACTACTCCAGGCAAGAGCCTGGAGGGACCCCACAACCTTTGAGAAGATTGCTGCATGGTGGAATTCTCAGCCTTCAGGTTTGGATGTCCACTCTTCCAGTCCAGTGGCTGCCAGAGTACTGTTATTTCCAAGGACTTTGCAGTAAAGAACCTCCATCCATGAGCATTGAGCATTCTGAAAATAGCAGGTCATAGGAGAAACCAGTTTCCCCTGAAATTTCAATTAGCTCAGAGACTATATACTGCAATTTGTGTTGCTCATCCAAGGTCTGTCTGTCAAAGTCAAAATGGGAAATAAGCAAAGCTCCAAAGTAAACGAAAATGAAGAATGTAATTTAAAGCATTGGGAACAAATTGGTTATAAGTCAATAGCTAAAATGAATGAAATTCTTGTGCAAAACTGCATGTTCACACTGCAGAAATGAATAATTAGAAATAGCCTTCAAAGAGATCTTTTGAATAAAATATTATTTTATAGTTAAGCTTATTTTGCAAGAGAATGAAAAGAATAAGTAACATCAGTGAGTTTCATGCCTTTGTGTCTAACTCTATTTGTGTCTTTGTATTTATGCAGTGTATATTGTGCAGTCTATATTTTTATACATTAAGATAGTAATATGAATTTAACAAATGAAAATTCCTAAAAGAACTCTACTCAAATTTCTAAAAGTTAAATACATGCTTACGTGTAAATGAATATTCCTAGAAACCAAATTAGAGAAGCTAAGCAAGATAGAAATGTCACCTAGAAATCTGAATATAGAAACTATTGACAGTAAAAAGTTTTTCCTAATCTCCTTGAACTACTCAGCTCCCCAAGAACTCCTTCCCTTTGCAAGAGCTATGAAGGAAGGACTAGGTGTGACAAGATAGGGAAATGTAAGTTTAACTTAAATCTCTGTCTAATAGGCTGGGAAATTAAGAGTTTTAGATTGCCCTGTAATTCCCCAATTTAAACCTATTAACACCCATAAAATGATAGTAATTAATAACCTAATTACCAAATTTCAGAAAGTAAAGAAAAAGTCCTTGAAATCTATGGAAATAACTTTTCTAATTATAATAATTAAAACAAATTAAACAATTATAATATATTGCAGAACATGGCAGCCAGTATGTTTTTAAGGTTATCCACAATTTTAAAATTTTATTAAGGAGAAAAGGGATTTTAGTCTCTGGTGAAGGAAGGATAAAGAACATTTCTTGCATTAACAATAATGGTTTCAATGTTATTTAGCTTGGGTGTAATCTCCTTAGGTTTATAGGATACAAATAAAATACATTAACATTATTTGTATTAAATCTTTAAGATGATGAAAATTGTAAGTTTGTGTTTAATGACATTAAGTTAAAGAAGGAAAGAAAGGTTTATCCTGAAGTGAAATGACTAGTTTTCACAGAACAGAATGAGGAATGTAAGAAAAAACTTAAATGGATAAAGTAAATTTCATTGGTTGTTAACTGTAATTTAATAAGCTTATTTAAAGGAAAAGTAACTATTCTATGTAGTTATGGTTGGTAATAGAAAGTTTGCAAAAAAGTGTTCTAAACTGAAATATTTAAATGGCTAATTCCAGGAAGGCATTATTAAATGAAAATCTACATTGATATTTGTAATAAAAAGTAACTTCATAATAGAGAAACCTGTCAGAGGCTACCTTAATATGCATAATAAAATGGTGGTAAGGGGAAGATAATCTTGATTGCATTGGGAATTATAGGTTTTCATAAACTAATGGAGAAAGTAGTTTTTTCCTATGCTGCTAAAGTAAAATAGCTTTAATTAACATAATCATGATAAAGGTGTAGAAGTAAAAAATAAAGTATTAAAAAGAGTTAAGTTCATTTAATATGTTATAAATGACTTTGGAAATATTTACAAAGTGTATAAAAATTAAGAGAAAGATTGTGGGAAGATGACATCACACCAACAGGCAGGCCTCAATGCTTTTACAAAAACAATGGGAAAGAGCCAAAACCTGTCTGAGGGACCAGCTTTAGGGGTCAGCAGAATAGGACAGTTTTATACAACTCCCAGGAGGGTGAGGGACAGAGAGATGAAGAGCACAAAACAATAAACATGAGTTTACAAATCCTCATGTTAGCCAGGAAGGACTCCCCACACACAGCCCCAAGAAATTTAGCTGGAATAAAACCCCTAGCTCATTGCAGCTGACTAAGAGGGAAACACACATCATGCTCACTAACAGCTGTTACAAGGGAAAAGGGAGCAGGAGATGGGGGACTTCTCTTCAGTGAATTTGGCCAGCAGTGCTGCTTTGAATCTAAACTCTGGCCAGACCAAAACACAGCATAATAGAGACTGAAATACCTCCATGGAAATGTGTACCAATGAGTGCCATCTGAATTTCTGAACTAGAAAATACAGGAGAACAGAAAGGTTGAGAAGGAAAAAGATGGAACATGTCTCAGGGAATTGAAAGACAACATGACCTGCACAAACATTCATGATAAGTGTCCCAGAAGAAGACAATGGAAAATGGGCAGAAAGAATATTTGAGTAAGTAATGACTAAAATTTCCCAACCCTTATGAAAGACATAAACATCAATATTCAAGAAGATCAACACATACCAAACAGAATAAATCCAAATAGACCTTCTTCAAGACACATTCTATTCAAGATTCTGAACGCAGCAAGAGAAAAGCAAAGTGTTACATAAAAGGGAAACTTGATAATATTAAATGCCAAAATATCATCAGAAAACACGGAGGTGAGAAGAAAGTAGTATGATATATTTAAAATATTGAAAGAGAAAAACTGCCCGCCAGGAATTCCATATCCAACCAAACTGACATTCAAAAGATGATGAGTTCAAAGTCTTCACAAACAAAAACTGATAGACCATATTAACAAAAGATTAGAATTATAAGAGTTATGAAAGGGAATGCTGAAGCCTGAAAGGAAAGTCATGGGCCAGATATTTTGAAAACAGTGTAGAAAAAAAGATTATTAGGAAGGGTGAAATAAAGGGTAACAAGATAGACAAAGGAATGATATGACAACATACAGCTGAAGGACAAAATGGATGAAGTAAGCCATGCATTCAATAACATTGAATGTTAATGGCTTGAACACCCAATCAAAAGAGTAGAGACATGAACAGATATCTGCACACCGATGTTCATAGTGGCATTATTCAAAATAGCCAAAATTTGGAAACAACCATCGTGTCCATCAACTGATGAATGGTTAAAAAATTGTGGTGTATACACATGATGGAATATCATGCAGCAATAGAAGGAAATGAAGTTGTGAAGCCTATGACAACATGAATGAACTGGGAGGATATTATATAGAGTGAAGCAAGCCAGACAAAAAATGACAAATACTGTATGATTGTGCTATTATGAATTAAATACATTGTGTAAACTCACGAGGAGTAAATAATTAGAATATAGGTCACCAGAAAATAGAAGGAGGGTAGAGAATGGAAAGCTAGGGGTTAATCAGTGCAGAATTTGTAAAAAAAAGTTTGTAAACCTTTGGAAATGAATAGAAATGGTTAAAGCATATTATGGTGTTTGTAACTAGCAGCACTATTGTATGGATGTGACAATTGTTGAAAGGAAAAGTCTAAGGTCATGTATATTACTATAAGTAAAGCTGAAAACTGTAACATGGTACTCTATAAGATAATAAAACCTCATGTAAAACACAAATATGGATGATATTGCATATATGACTGATTTTACAAAATATAAATGCAAATATACTAGAGAAAAAGAAAAAGAATAGCTGGTATATATGGCAGGGGAAGCAAAAAGAAATTGAGAGGTGATGAGTTTTCTTGTTATTTATTTATTTTTTTTCATTTTTTTAAAGATGTATTCATTTATTTATTCCCCCCCCCTCCATTGTTTTGTGTTCACTGTCTGCTCTCTGTGTCCATGTGCTGTGTGTTCTTCTGTGTCTGCTTGTCTTCTCTTTAGGCAGGAACCAAGAACCAATCCTGGGACCTTCTGGAGTGGGAGAAAGGTATTCAGTCTCTTGGAACCACCTCAACTCCCTAGTCTGCTGCATCTCTTATTGTCTCTTCTCTGTGTCTCTTTTTGTTGCATCATCTTGCTGTACCAGCTCTTCTGTGTGGGCCAGCACTCCTCTGTGGGCCAGCACTCTGTGTGGGCCAGCACTCCCCATGGGCCAGCTCTCTGCTTGGGCCCACATGTCACATGGGCCAGCTTGCCTTCACCAGGAGGCCCTGGGAATTGAACCCTGTACCTCCTATATGGTAGATGGGAGGCCAATTGCTTGAGCCACATCTGCTTCCCTTGTTTATTATTATTTGAATAATGAAAGTACTCTAAGAATTATTGAAGTGATGAATGTACAAATATGTGATTACACTGAATACCATTGATTGTACACTTTGGATGGGTTAATTCATTATTAATATGCATCAATAAAATTGATTTGTTAATTTAAAAAGACTTAGACAGTATGTAAAAAAAATATGAGCTATCTCTATGCAGTCTACAAGAGACTCACCTCAGACATAAGGACACAACCAGGCTAAAAGTGCAAAGCTGGAAAAAGATATTCCATGCAAATAGTAACCAAAAAAAGAACTGCAGTAGTGATATTAATATAAGAAAAAATAGATTTCAAATGCAAAACTCTTATAAGGGTAGAAAAAAGTCATTATATTATATGTTATATATGTCATGTCATGTCATATGTAATATAATATATATTACATATATAATATATATTATATATTACATATTATATAATATATATTAATAAAAGGGGCAATTAACCAAAAAGAAATAACTATATTAAATATTTATGCAAAAAACCTAAGTGCCCCAATATACATGAGGTACACTCTGGTAAAACTGAAGGGAGAAATAGGTATCTCTACAATAATAGTTGGAGACTTTTATACGTCACTCTCTGTATTGGATAGAACATCTGGACAGAGGATAAATACAGAAACAGAGAGCATGAATAATATAATAAAAGAACAAGATATAACAGCCATCTATAGAGCATTGCACCCCAAAGTAGTACTATATACATCCTTTCAAGTGCTCCAAGTTAGACCATATGTTAGGTCACAAGACAAGTCTCAATAAATTTAAAAAGATTGAAATTATATAAAACATTTTCTCTGATCATAATGGAATGAAGCTGGAAATCAGTAATGGACAGAAAAAGGGAAAATTTAAAAATATATGGAGATTAAAGAATACACTGATAAATAATCAGTGGGCCAAAGAGGAAATTGCAAGAGAATTCAGCAAATATCTTGAAATGAATGAAAATGAGGACACAGCATATCAAACCTATGGGACACTGCAAAGGCAGTGCTGAGATGTAAATTTACAGCCTTGAATGCTTACATTAAAAAAGAAGAAAGAGCTTAAATTGAAGATCTAACTGCACAGATGGAGGAACTAAAAAAAGAACAGCAAACTAATCCCAAACCAAGCCAAAGGAAAGAAATTATCAGAGCAGAAATAAATGAAATAAAAAAAAAAAACACCACAAAGATGAATTAACAAATCCAAAAGTTGATCCTTTGAGAATATTACCCAAATCAACAAGCCCTTAGCTAGGCTGACAAAGAAAAGAAAAAAAGAGAAGACACAAATAAAATCATAAAAGAGAGAGTGAACATTATGACTGATCCTGGAGAATTAAAAGAGGTCATAAAAGGATACCCTGAACAACTATATGCCAAAAAAGTAGACACTGTAGAAGAGATGAACAAATTCCTAGAAAGAAAAAAACTAGCTAGTGACTAGTGAAGAAGAAAGGTCCATTGATGGGGCCTTGAGGTATTGATGACTGTGCTTATGAGCCTTTGCTCTTGAAAATGAAACTTAGCCTAGTGTTGTAGGTTGCCTAAGAGTTACCTCCTGAAAGCCTCCATGTTGCTTAAATGCGGCCTTTCTCTAAGCCAAGCTCTGGCACCAAGGGATTACTACCAAACACTGGATGATGATGCAACTGGAAAAAGACCTTTACCAAAAGGGGGAAAAGGAAAAAAACAAATGAATTTATGCAGCTAAGAGACTTCAAAGTGAGTCAGGAGGTTATCCCAGAGGTAAAACTTATACACGTCTCAGAAGGATCACATAGACTGCCAAAGTAGATACTATCCAAAATAGTGGTGCTCCTGATGGCACTGGAGACACCCAGGTCCTCTGGTCATGGCAGACAGCCCAGGGTTTGGTGCCTTACCAGTGGGCCCTGCTTTGGAGTTTAAGCTCCTGAGTGTGACAGAGTTGGACTCAGCATGGCTTCTCTATAAATGCCTCTTCTGTCCCTTATACTTGAACCTATAGTTGGTGCTGGAGTTGGTAGGTGTACACCCAAGAGACCTGAATATTTGCACTGTCCATATGCCAGCTGGGCCGTGAGCCTCAGCAGAGTTGCAACACCTACTCTCCAGTTCATTGGACTCACCCAGGACAAGTAACAAGGAGGTGAGGATGGAAAACCACCATATGAAGTGTAGCAGTTTGATATTATTGATAAATTCCCTTAAGAAATATTGGATCATGTTTGTAAATTGGTCTTTTCCTCTGGGCATATTAGAGTGTATTGGATCCAGAGGTTTTACTTTTACTTGATTAAATAATGATTAAGGCTTTTATTGGGCCATGTCAGTAGGATATTGAGACCATGCCCCCTTGGTGGGCAGGGTCTCACAGAGAAAATGACATGGCAGAAGAGAAAGTGCGAATTTTTGAACTGGAGCCCCAGGAAGTAAGCACACTGAGGAGCTTAGCTGTGAGGAAAGAGAAAAGACCCCAGGAAGAGAAACAAGACATTCACTCAATACTGATAGTCTACAGCTGACCTTGTGGAGATAGCAAAGGAGTTGAGCCCAGAGATAAGCAAGCCCGAGGAAGAGAGGAACCCGGGAAGCCTGAACCCTCATTGATACCGGCAGCCATTTTGCTCCAACATGTGTCAATAGACTTCATTGAGGGAAGTAAACTATACTCTATGGTCTGGTAACTATATGCTTCTACCCCAAATAAATAACCTTTATAAAAGTCAACAGATTTCTGATATTTTGCATCAGCACCCCTTTGGCTGAATAATACACCAAGGAAACAAGAGAGTGTACAACTGCAAGCAAGTGAGTCCCATCTATTCAGCTATATGGGAATGAAACACCCTCTCAATTAAAGGTGGGGTAGGCATCACCATCCCAGAATACTCAGGATTGGGGAATAAAATATGGACTAGAGTGGACTTACTGGTATTCTACTACAGACTTATTGTGATTCTAGCAATGGAAGAAATTATATCATAGATATGGAGACAGTGGCCACTGGGGGTACTGAAGGTAGGGAGAGAGAGGGAGAGGTTTAACAGGGGGTAATTTTGGGATTTGGAATTGTCCTGAATGACACTGCAATGACAGATACAGGTCATTTTATATCCTGCCATAACCTACATTATTGATTGAGAGAGTGTAACCTACAATGTAAAATTTAATCCCTCCTTAGTTGCAATGATCCAAAATATGTTCATCAATGGCAATGAATGTACCACACCAATGAAAGAAGTTGTTAATGTGAGACAAAATGGGAGCTGTGGGGAGTGGGGCACATGGGAATCCCTTACATCTTTATATTTTTAATGGAAAATTTTATGTAATCTAAGTATCTTTTAGAAAAAATAAAAATATATATTTAAAGAAGAAGTCAATTAAGATTAATCAGGATCATTGGATTTATGCCTCTTGAGTTTTCCTGAGAATAAAGAAAACTACAAAAACCCTGAGAAATGGCAAGATTTATAGAAAGCTCATATCTTTGGAAACATATAGTTGGATAGAAGTCACTGCAGGTCCTATCCCACATGGTAGTCTACCAGATCTGTCTTCTGCAAAAAGGCAGGAGAATAATGGGAAGGGACTGTATGGGGGCACTAGGGCATAAACAACATGGTGAAGTGTAGAGGTCCCACACAGTTACTAAAAATATCACAGAAGAGCAACAAACACAAACATTCCCCTAGGAGATGAAGAGGTATGAAGCTGAGAAAGAGCCTCTACATTCAGAAGGAAACTGATTCAAAGGAGGTCATGGAACAGGAGTTCCATTGTGACTAAAGCTAGTAAGATACAGAGGAGTTCATGACTACTGGCTCCAGGGGTCAAAACTAGGATTGGTTATTGTGCACAATGAATGAGTCTTATCAAGGGTATCAGTGACCCATACGTCTGTTCCATTCTGTCTCTACTTCCCTACTATGTAAGCAAACTATCAGCCATCCTAAAATATATGCCACATCATTTTTTGGAAGAGATGGGTGGCAAATTTGAATGGGTTTTAATATATACTTCAATGACTGATAATCACTGATGTTAAGAATCATATCCAGAAAGTCTAGAATACAGATAGTCTCATCAGAGGAAATTGAATTTCAAGACATTTGCTGAGGTTGTTTGTAGAAGGCTATAGGTTTATTAATGACCTTCTGTGTTTTTTGCTTGTGAAAACTTGTGCTTTACAAGCTATGAAAAATTTCTGCTTACATAATATTTTTTCCTTTTTTTGATTTATTTTATTTGATAAAAAGATTAGATTACATGTCAGTTACATCAAAAATATAGGGGATTTCTATGTACACCACCCCCTACCCATCCCACCTTTTCCAAATTAACAACATATTTCATTAGTGTAGTACACTTGTTACAACTGATACACACATATTGAAATATTGTTACTGACCATGGACTATAGTTTACATTATAGTTTACACTTTGTCCCACACAATTTTATAGGTATTGACAAAATAAATAATGGCCTGTGTCTGTCATTGTATTATCATGCAGGACAATTCCAATGTCCCAAAAATGCCCCCATGTTACTCCTATTCTTCCCTCTCCCTCCTATCAGAACCTCTGGTAGCCAATGTCTTTATATCAATGATACAAGTTCTTCCATTGCTAGAATAATAATAAGTCTATAAAAGAATAATGATAAGTCTATATTAGTCCAATGTTCATACCCCAATGTTGGGGATTTGGGATGGAGATGCTCACTCAAAAATATAAAATAAAATTTAAAAATTAAAAATTTTCCCCATTGTGTTTTTCATCACTGTTAGATATGTTGTCTTTTATGTACAGTGACTATTTCTTCCATATATACCCCAGTGTATTTTAATTTTTTGCTTTCTCTTCAAGACAATCTTTAGGTTACAGAAAAGTCACATAGATAATACAGGGGATTCCCATATATCCAATGACTTCCTCCTCTACCACTCTTTCCTATTAATAACATATTCATGTGGATGGTTCATTTGTTACAATTGATTTACAAATATTGAAGCATTGCTAGTAAACATTGTCATTGGTTTATATAATGGTTAAATTTTGCACTGTACAATTTTCAGGTTTTGAAAAAATTTAAATGACCTGTATCTGTTATTGTAAGATCCTGCAGAACAATTCTAATGCCCTAAAAATACCCTATGTTCCATCTATTGTATTCTTACCTCCCCCTCCCCTTGGAATCTTTGGTAACAATTGTCAATTTTTAAAGAATAAGGTCCATAGTTACATGCAGTAATATTGATGGCTTGACATATTGAGCTGTTTTATTTTATTACACACTGCCTACATTCTCAAGAGATTCTTTCCCCTCTAATTGAAAACATAGGAGGACTCCCCAGGATGGGAGTTTAATATTTTCTTGTTTATTGTGTAGGCCACCACCAAATGAGATAACATATTATGACAAGATGAACACTTTCATATTCCATAGAGACATATCCCAGGTGTACTTTATCTGCATATGCCTCTACCCCCAAAGTCCTACACAAGTAACCCTCCTCTGCCATATTTGCCAAAAGAATATTCCCCCTTGTAGTTTTACTCACAGAACTGTAGATCCCCAGAGTTCACCTGATCCTTCTTCCAACAGTGCTCCCAGTTCCACGGATAGTCCAACCAACCACCCCCACCACCACCACCACCACTACTCCCTTCGTATTCTGGCACCATAGAACCAAATCACATCAGTGTACAACTATCACCTCCTCCATCCACTGCCCAATCACACCTTTTCACCTTATCATATTGCCTATATTGATCATTGGCTCAGCACCCTCTACTTTATTTCTGTTTCCTGTTAACTTATCTTCCAAATTCTAGCTCTGTGAGTCTGCTCAATTTTAGGTCATATCAGTGAGGTTATGAAATATTTGGCCTTCAGTGGCTGGCTTACTTCCCTCAATATAAGGTCTTCAGGATTCAACCGTGCTATCCTGTGTGTTAACACTGCATTCCTTATAAAAGCTGAATTATATTCCATTTTATGTATATATCACAATTTGCTTATCCATTTATCTGTTGATGGACACTTGGGTTGCTTCCAATCTTGGCAATAATGAATAATGCCACTAAGAACATTAGTGTGTATAGCAGTTTGATATTGTTTATGAATTCCAAAAATAGATACTGGATTATGCTTGTAAACTGGTCTGCTTCTCTGGGCATATTAGATTATATTGGATTCAGTGATTTCACTTTTACTTGATTAAATAATGATTAAGGCTTTGGTTGGGCCACTTCAGGGGGATGTTGAGTCTCCACCACCTTGGTGGATGGGGACTCACAGAGAAACCACACTGCTGAGAAGATAGGTTGGAATTTTGGCTGGCACCCAAGAAGTAAACACGTAAGAGGGAGCAGAGCAGCTGAGCCTGGAAAGAATCCAGGCCTGGGGAGAGAGACAAAGCCTAGAGAACCTGTTCAAGTCCCTGCTCTCAATTTTTCTGGGTATAAACCCAATAGTGGGACTGTTGGATTGCATGGCAGTTAACTTCACAAGGAACCACCAAATTGTCCTCCAAAATGCCTGTATCATTCTACATTCCCATCAGTAGTGGATAAGTGTTCCTTTTCCTCCACATTCTCTCCAACACTTGTGGTCCACTGTTTTGTTTTTGTAATAGACACCAGTCTAATAAGTGTAAGATGATATCTCATTGCAGTTTTGGTTTGTAATTCCCTAACAGCTACTAATGATGAGCATCTTTTCAAGTCCTTTTTAGCCATATATGTTTTTTCATTGGTGACGTGTCTGTAAAATACCTTTGCCCATTTTTAAATGAGTTGTTTGTATTTTTATTTTTGAGATGTAGGATTTATTTATGTATGCTGTATATTAGCCTAATAATGGTGGCCAAATATTTTCTCCCATTGTGTAGGCTGCCTTTTCACTTTCTCGGCAAACTCCTTTGAGGCACAGAAGTTTTTAATTTTGAGAAGGTACCATTTATCATTTTTTTTTTTCATTGCACATGCTTTGGGTGTATAGACTAAGAAACCATTTCTTGTTACACAATCCACTATAAATGTAGAGTCATCTATTTCTCCACTTAGGTCTTCCAATGCTTGCCTCATATATTTTGGGGCACCCTGGTTAGGTGCATAAATGATTATTATTGTTCTTTCTTCTTGATGATTACCCCTTTTATGAATATATAGTTTCCTTCTTTGTCCCTAACAAAAGTTTTGCATTTAAAGTCTATTTTGTCTGACATTAGTATAACTATTCTCTCCCCTTTTTACATGTAAAATCATCTTCCAACCATTCACTTGCAACCTTCTTGTGTCCCTGGGTCTAAGGTGAGTTTCTTACCTTGTAGACAGCATATAGATCAGTCATATTTCCTTATCCATTTTGCCAATCTGTGTCTATTGATTGGGGAGTTAAATCCATTAACATTCAATGAATTACTGTCAAGGCTTTAATTACATTAGCCATATTTTCTTTAGGTTTATATATGTCATATTTTGTTTATATTTCTCTTTTTATCTTTTTAGTTATTCTTACTATTCCTTTCTCCACACTCCTCCAACCCTCTTCCTCCTGTTTTTTTTTTTT
>JAQZBX010035056.1:0-24750 GCA_029593785.1 Cabassous unicinctus
ATCTGAATTATGGGATTAAAGAGGATTGCTGTTGTCTTCTATAAATTTTGTCATCTGATTTTTCTGTGAAGAGAATATAGTGCCTTTATAATCAGCAAGATAGTTTAATAAAGGAAGTTTTATTTTTTTATTTGAGGTCTGTGTCCAAAATATTTCAAGAGAATGCTTTTCAAAATAGACTGGGTATGCCATTCATAAAAAATGGTGACAGTAGAAATACATATTTAAATATTTTACCTGTATGTTGAACCCTAGTATCACCTGGAGAGAAAAATGCTAATTAAGAAGGCATTAGTTGTACCTTCCCCTCTGAATGCATTTGGGAAAGAAATAAAAACTTCAATCTATATTTGTAGAACATGTTCTATGGTGTTAGTAATCACTGACCCACCACTAAGTAATGCTTTGCAAGTTCAGTTATTTTTAGCTTAAGTATAGTGTTTCTTTACCTCAATTACTTACTTGAAAATTATTTCTAAGGGAGATTTCCTAAGTAAATCTTAGCATGTGTGGTGTGTTTATCTTTATTCTATAGATTTATACCAACAGGTGAATGAGAGTCAAAAGCATCCCAGCTCAGATAAGAATTTCTTAATCCAGAACGTCCAAAACATTAGGGTTTAAAAAATACTTGATCTGGAGAAACATAACCATTGAAAAAAATCTCTTCCCAAACCTCCCTGCTGGACATTTTTCAGTCTTGCATTATTGGTGACAAGATAAAATATATTGTGAAAAGCTCTTGATATTTTCCATAGTATGATTTAAAGTCTTGAAAATAGCAAACTATGTTAAAGCAGAATATTTAGGGATTGCAAGTACCATAAAATAAACATTGCCCTGATGTAACAGATATCTGAAGTCAGCTCTTTTAAGTCTTTACTATAAAGAAATCCAGTGCTAATACTGGAGATAGCTCCTTTGGGCACTGAGGGTCTGGATACAAATAGATTGGCAATTTAGAACAAGAGAGCATTTATAATCAGTGGCTCTTTGTGTTTATGTGGAGTTGCAGGATCAGTAATCCCCAAAGTATGACCTTATTAACAATTAATATTTAAAAGGATACTGCTTAAACACAAGAAGGAATTAGAGATGATGCTCTGAACTGTCTTCCTCAAAGGTTAGAATTAGGAGCATTTCTTTTTGCATGAAAGGCTAAGAGTCAGCATATCATAAAAGATATGAAAGAGTGTAGCAGCCTTTCTTTTGCAACACAGTTGAAACTTCACACAGACATAGAGCTAAGGCCTGTTTATATGAAGAAGTCATTGATAAAAACTACACTCAGCTAGGCATTCTTGTAAAATGCACCTAGTTGATGAAGATAATAAACTCTGTAGGAGAAGGGCTCCACTTCCATTTTCTCTCCCTTAGTCTCTAATGTGGACTTGGTTGTGATCTTGTTGTAAATAATTTGACTTGGTATAATTCACTTGGCACTTTGGGTTCAGGTTGGTCATGGAATAAAAGAGATAATGAGGTATAGGATTGGGTATCCTTTCCACCCACCGTGTATTGGTCAGCCAAAGTTGTGCTGATACAAAGTACTAGAACACTGTTGGCTTTTATAAAGGGTATTTTTTGGGGTAGAAGTTTACAGTCTTAAGGCTCTAAAGGGTCCAACTCAAGGTTAACTCCTTGTCAAAATATGTTGCCACAATTTGAAGCAAGAGGGTGGGTGATGTCTGTGAGGGTTCAGCCTTCCTCTTTCCTCTTAAGGCTCCATGGTCCCTGCTTCTTCCAATCTCAGCCGTAGGCTGGCATAAAGCTTTTGTCTCTCCCCAGGGCTCATCTATCTTCACAGGCTGCAGGATCCTCTGTGCATCTTCTCAGGGTATTTATTTTGGGTAGAAGTTTACACTGAAAAGACCCTAAAGAGTCCAACTCAAGGCACCATACGAGGTAAGTTCTTACTCAAAGTCATTTGTCACGTGTTGAAAAAAGATGGTGTATGATGTCTGTGAGGGTTCAGCCTTCCTTCTTCCTCTTAAGGCTCCATGGTCTCAGCTTCTTCTCATCTCAGGTCTAGGCTGATATAAATCTCATCTCTTTCCCCAGAGCTTGTTTCTTTCCAGGCTCAGCTGCTCTGTTCTCTTTACAAGGTCAGCTATAGACTATTAGGCTCCTTCTTTCTTCCCAGGGCCTCTGTTGTGTCTAATGAGCTGTCTCTCTTCCTCTGTGTTCTTTTTCTCTGTGTGTCTACTTCCATGTGACAGTCTGTTTTATCAGCCTGCCAAGAGGGTGGGGACTCAATCCTGAGTTGCACTTTAATGACATATTTGAATCAAAGCCCTAATCTTAACATAGTTTAGTCAGACATCTCAGCTGAATCTAATACAATCAAAATGTTATCATGTCCAGAAGAAACACACCAGATAAAAACATAATCAATATTTCTTTTTGGAATTCACAAATAATATCAAACTCCCACACACAGAAAGATCCATCAATAGAAGTCTTCTTTGAGCAGAAAGTGAGTGTCCTTGAAGATCCAGGAAAACACTTGTTCATTTATGGAACACATGGCTTTTCTTAACCTAATTGCTGAGTTGAAGTTTTTAATCTAAACTTCTCATATTGTAGAGACAGTATGAGAGTAACTCTTGTGAGCATTTCTTGCAATGGCACAAACAACTCTAACAACTCTAACTCTACTCTAATAACTCTAATTCTGTAACTCTATGCCTCTGTCATACAAACAAGATGGGAACTGGATTTTGTAATCCCCTCCTTTGATTTCATTCTGGAGGGAAATGCCTCATTAAACCTTAACAGGACCCATAAACATTTGAGGGTGCTATGGTCATTGAAGTTAGAAGTAAAATTTCCTGGAGTGAGGAAGTAGATACAGATTGATCAAATTATTACATATCATTTTTTAGTCAATTTTATTGATACATATTTATAAAGCATAAATCCATCCAAAGTGTACAATGAATGGCATTCAGTGTAATGACATATTTGTGATTTCATCACTTCAATCATTCTTAGAGCACTTTCATTATTCCAATAATAATAGTAAACAAAAAGAAACAAACAAAACTCATCACCTCTCAATCTCTTTATGCTTCCCCTGCCATACATAACTGATATTTTTTTCCTTCTCTCTAGTATATTTGTATTTATATTTTGTAAAAACAGTTTCATATATGCAGCATCATCCATATTTGTGTTTTATATGAGGTTTTCCTATCTTATACAGTCCCATGTTACAGTTTTTAGCTTTCCTTATCATAATATACATGACTTTAGACTCTCTCTTACAACCACTGTCATACTCATATAATATCTCTGCTAGTTACAAACACCATGATATGCTTTCACCACAACTGCACATATTTTTCTCATGGGCAGGAAGGCAAAAAGACAAAAATGGTTTTTAGATGTTATTATGGATTAGGAGGCACATAATTGAAATTGTGATTCTGTGACAGTCCCTATTTTCCTGACAAGTAGGAGGCATCATCTTCTTCTAAGATAAGAGGACAATTTGTGGGATAAGGGTTACAGGAAATTGGTACAAAATTGGAACTTATGCTAAGAAGAATGGAAAGAAAAGGAAACTGCCTAGAACTGCCAGAAAATTTGCTCAATGACATTGAAGACAGCTCATGTTAAAATTCATAATTGTTGATACTCACTAGAGGATGTTTGTAAAGTTTTCTTAAGCATTACCTTACATCTTTGGTCAAGGGGAAAAAAGCTGAATTATAATTTTATAAATTAAATATTTCAGTTGGTCCCATGTGTTACACTGAAGCAGAGAAGAGCTCTAATTAGAATTGGCTTTGTAGGGATTGTTACTTATCCATTCTACACTATTTAGAATCAGGACAATTCAATTGTTGAATATTAAATATAAAATATTTAAAATAATATTTAGTCATTGCTATGGAGTAATTTGTACTAATTCACTTCTCACTAATATGTAAGTGAATTCATTGAGATCAGCAAAACTTCTACCCTGGCCCTAATCTGGATCCTCTTCTTCTATTTAGATTCTTTTACTTAGAATTGTATGTAAGTGTCAACATCTCAAATAAATTCCAATTTCATTGTTCTGCAACTGCTTTGTATTTTTTTTCTTTGCAAATTTTGAAGTGCAGACATTTTGTCTTGGTCATGTAGATATCAACAACTCTCTTCTGTACCTCCTGATTTTTTCTATAATTGACACAAATTGTTGAAATTAAAAATATTTTGTTGGTTGCTGTAGTTTGTATGCTCTTTTTCACAGAAAAAGTGCTGTGCAACTATCTTCTAGCTGGGAATTATGAATATGAATGCTCTATGGCTGTACCTGGAAGAACTTAATATCCATTGTTGGTTTTAGCCAGGAAAAATAAGTTATTCTAGGTCTCAGCCAGATTAAAATGAAATGGTGCTCTCTCTAGTTCTAAAATACAGCAGCATTAATTTGGGATTGAGTCTTGCCTTAATGGTTTTCTTTCTTTTATTCAATTCCATACGTTTGTGATACTCATAATAGTCTACTCTGACCTCAGCAATTGGGATTAAAACTATGAATTTCCAGCAAAATACTTACCTATTATGACTTCAATTTAAATTTATATTTATAAATTTTTGGCATACTAGTTATATAATATTTACCTGGAGCTTTGTTCCACCAAATATGAAAAGCCATGGGTTAGTCACCAAACATTGTAATAATTTAATTTCAATTTGCAATTTCCCTTTGAGAAATAGTTTAAAAATGTAAGAATTTTAAAAATGGAAGAGATTTTAGTCATCATTTAATCAAACATTCATATTGCATGAAAGAGGAAATATTTAAGATTTTACATAGGAAGGAGATAAAATAGAAATATTTACATATTCTGCCTAACACCTTATCTTTTTCATTAACTACACTTTTAATTTTATGAATAGATTTTCTTCATATCTAATCATGTTAATGTTATCAATGATCACTTTTTGATAAATGAGGAAATTTTTCATGTCAGTTCATTTCTCAACTCTACATTTCTGACTGTATTGATTAAAATGATTAAAAAGGGTGTTACTATAGTAAAATGAGGCCACAGCTTTATCAGTGGGGAAAGTTATTATAGATAGAAGATACACAAATATACAGGCAAAAAGAATAAGAAGATGACAGAAACATGGTAGCCACAGGAGGAGAAAGGCCTCTGTCATTCTTTCCATAGCAGGAGAGCTGCTTTTCCTTGTCTTTTCTCAAGGATACATTTTTTTCTCATAAAATTAACTTAAAATTTAAATAAATTTTAGATTAAAGAAAAGTTACATCAAAATTATAGGGGATTCCCATATACCCCACCCTTGTCCCCTCACATTTTCCCCATCAATATCATCCTACATTAGTGTGGTACATTTGCTGCACAAAAGTTGAAGCGTTCATTGTGATCATGTAGTGCAAGAGCCTGCAGATGACCACATAGCAATCATAGGTAATCGCCATGAGCAGGATGACATCAACTCCCCTGAAGACATGAATCACGCAGCTCAAGATTGTGTTCTTTTTGGAGGGGAAGTTAAATATCATTTTGGGGGCCTTGGCAGAAGACATGGAGTCATCAGAAAATTCAGGAAAGACAGAAAATGTACAAAGGAAAGCCTGGGCTGGTGGGGATGAATACTAAATTAAGTTTGCTTGCCATTGTGAGAAAATAAAAAACTGTTAACACAACTAACAAGAGAGTGGAATATTACTCAGCTGTAAGAAGGAATGAAGTATTGACATATGTGACAACATGGATGAATATCTACAATTAGAACTTATGTTGAAGGAAGTAAGACAGGTACTAAAGAACAAATACTGTATGATCTTACTGATATGAATTAAATATATTGAGCAGAATCACAGAGGCAGAATCTGGAAGGTAAGTTACCAGGAGAAAGAAAAGAAGTAGTGAGTGGTGAGTGGATAATCTGGGCTGGCTCTATGATAAGGTGGATGGCGGAGGTTTAGCAGTGGAGAGGAGTGATGGTGGTACAGTAATGTGAGTTTTGTCAACAGTGCTGGAGTGTGAGTGTGAGCACAGTTGGGGTGTGGGTTAGGCTATCTATGGAGCTGGGGGGAAGTCTGGAAGAAGGATCAGGTGAACTCTGGGGAGGTTGAAGACTGTGGTTGAGACTACAATTATAGAAGCATTCTTTTGGCAGCTATGGCAGGGTAGGGTCACTGGTGCAGGGTGTTGGTGTTGGAGACATGTAAGGGGAAGAGTGCACCTGCGGCATGCCTCAATGGAATATGAATATATTCATGTGGTCATATGAGTTAGCTCAGTGGGTGGAGACCCACAATGTGACCAAAAAATATTAAATTCCCATCCTGGGGAGTCCTGCTACATTCTCAAATAGAGTGGCAAGGATCTCTAGAGTACATAAGCAGTACCTAATAAAAGAAAACAGACCAATACACCATGTCCTCAATATTAATGCTTGTACTTAAAAACCTTGTTCTTGTAAAATTGAAACTTAACTGAATAATATCTATTCCCTAAGAGTTACCTCCTGAAATCCTCCTTGTTACTCAAATGTGGCCTCTCTCTAAGCCAAACTCAGCAAATAAATGCACTGCCTTCCCCCCAGCATTGGACATAATTCTTGGGATGGGTCTCCTTGGCACCAAAGGATCAATACCAAATGCCAACCAACAATGCATTTGGAAAAAGATCTTGACCAAAAAGGGGAAACATTAAATACCAAAGAATTTTTACAGCTGACAGATTTCAGAGTGAATCAGGATGTCATTCTAGAGGTTTCACTTATTTAAATCTCTGGCAGATCTCACAACTGCAACAGTAAACAAAGCCTCAAATAATGGTGTTCTCAAGGGCTCTAGAGAAATCCAGACACTATAAGCAAGTCACACAATACCTTAAAATCAGCTCCTTGTTGGGAAGCCTTTTCTCAAAATATATAATAGCCTATTTCCCCAAAGTAACAGAGTTAGACTCATTTATAATTTCCTTACACATGATTCTTCTACCCTTTATTCGAACCTATGATTATCGTTATATCCATTAAATATATGTCCCAGAGACTTAAATCTTTGATCTCTTCATATGCCAGTTGAGCCCTAAATCTCAGCAGAGTTGCAGCTATCACCTACTTCCATTTTGCTAGTGATAACTAGCAAAATGATAATGATGGACAAACACCCTCCCCAAAAGGAAGGAGTATTTAAAGCTGCAAGTAAAACAGTTCCTTCCATCTGGCCCATGGGAACTAAGCCCCCTCTCAATCTGAAGCAGAATGGGCCTCACCATCCCAAAATCCTGATGATTGAGGAAGGAACAAACATAACAGGTGAATGCAGGCATGTACCAAAGTAGACATTATTGTAATAAGGGAAGAAATTGCAGCATTGATATAAAGATAGCTGTTACTAGAGATTCTGTGAGAAGGGACAGGGAAGAATGGGTGGAACATAGGACACTTTTAAGGCATTGGAGTTGTTTGGCTTAAAATTGCAATGAAATACAAGCCATTAAACATTTTGTCAAAACCTATAAACCTTTATAATACAAAAAGAGTAGACCATAGGCCTTGGTTAGTAGCAAAGAGGGGCAAAGGAAAAGAATCTTGACAGCAAAACTGTGAATTAAAGCTGCAGCTACAGCTGACAGTGTGCTCCCCCACCCTATAGACAATTTTGAATTCTCAAGCCTTAGAATGTCAACTACAGACAAAAGGGGCTGCAAGGATCCAGCTCCACAGGAAATGGGAGAGAGAGGGGCATAGCCTAATGCTGACTCGGCTTTGAACACATGTTTTGGTCTGCTGTGTCCCACAAGCCCTTGCAGGCCTGGTGGGGCCACTCCATTGTTTTCCCTGGGAGCCAGCATAAGACTAAATAGATCTTAATCACCCTCCCTCCTGACCAGGACTGGTTGTTAAGGATGCAGATAAGAGTGGAATTATTTCCTACCCAGGAAATAAAAAGGGAGCTGCCAGCAAAGGTTGGAAAACAATCTCTGAAAAAGTTTAAACTATGAGGCTTTTAACCTGCAGGCAGGATGCCCTAGCACATTGATCCAGTCAGTGTTCCAGGGAACACACTCTAGCCAGGCTTTGAACGGAGAGGGCTGAGGAGAACCACCATCTGCTGGCCAATCAAGGAAATGCATGTAAAGAAATTAATAATACACAAGAAAGGATTTTTATGGCTTTTACAACTTCCTTCCTGATGATCCTTATAAGTGGGTCTGCAACACTTTACTGGGACCCGAGCCCACATTTGAGCAAATAACCGGGAAATTCCTAATTCTCAGAGCAGGTTGAACAAAGAACCACAGAACAGAAGTAACACACAGCCTCCTGCCACTAAATGCCTATGAAAGAGAGAGAAATTGAGCATCTAAGTAAATTCACCACCATAATCAGATGCCAAGACATCAGCCAAAAATTACAAGCCATATTTAGAAATTGGAAGAAATGGCCCAAGCAAAAGAATATTTCAAAGCTCCAGAAGAGGCACAGGATTTGTGACAACTAATCAACAAGTTTCATACTAATTTCCAAAATCAAATTAATGAGTTGAAAGACAATATGGTTAAAGAGAAAAAGGACATAAAGAAGAAACTGAGTGAGCAAAAAGAAGAATTTGAAAACCTGAACAGAAAAATAGCAGAGTTACTGGGAAAGAAAGACATGATAGTTGAGATAAAAAACACATTAGTCATATAACAGCAGACTTGATAAAAGAAAGAATAAGCGATACAGAAGACAGAAAGGCTGATATTGAATAAAGAGAAAAAAATAGAGTGTAAAGAATGGAAAAATTGTTCAGGGGCTTAGAGAATTGAACGATAACACAAAAAGCAACAATATATGAGTCATGGGAATTCCAGAAGGAGAAAGAAGAAGGGAAAAGGGACAGAAAGAGAATTTGAGGAAATAATGGCTGAAAATTTTCCTACTCTCATGAAAGAAGTGAATTTAAATATCCAAGAAGTGCAACATACCCCAATCATAATAAATCTGAATAGACCTGAATAGACCTACTCCAAGATATGGAGATATTTGTCAAATGTCAAAGATAAAGAGAAAATTCTGAGAACAGCAAGGGAGAAGCAAGCCATTGCATAAAAGGGACACTCAGTGAGACTTAGTGTGCAATTCTCATCAGAAACAGTGGAGGTAGAAGATGGTGGTATGATCCACTTAAGATACTGAGAGAGAAAAATTGCTGGCTGATAATTCTTTATCTAGCAAAATTAACCTTCAATTACAAAGTTGACTTTAAAATATTCACAAACAAACAAAAACTAAGAGAGTTTGTTAAAAAGAACTCACCGTTGCAACAAATATGACAGAAAACATTACAGCCTGAAAGAAAAAGACAGGAGAGAGAGGCTTAGAGGAGAGTGTAAGAGGCAAGAATAGCACAAATAACCAATATAGTAAAAATCAAATGAAAATAAGATATGCCATATGGAAACCAAAGAATAAAATGGTGGGTGTAAATAATGCATTTATAGTAATATCATTAAATTTGCAATGATTAAACTCCCCAATAAAAAGAAATAGGATGACAGAATGAATTAAAAAACATGAGCCATCCATATGCTGCCTACAAGGGACTCACCTTAGATCCGGGGATACAAACCAGCTGAAAAAAAATGGTTGGAAAAAGATACTCCACACAAACAGTAACCAAAATAGAGCAGGGGTAGCTATACTAAGATCAGACAAAACAGATTTTAATTAAAAAATAATAATAAGAGGTACAGAAGACCATTGTATATTAATAAAAGAAATAACAGTCATAAATAACTATGCACCTAACCAGGGTGCCCCAAAATACATGAGGCAAACTCTGGCAAAATTGAAGGGAGAAATAGACATTTCTATAATAATTGTTGGATACCTCTACACACCACTCACATCATTATATGGAACAACTAAACAGAAGGTCAACAAAGAAACAGAGAACTTGAGCAATATGATAAATGAGCTAGACCTAATAGACAAATACAGAATGTTGCATACCAAATCAACATGTTATACATTCTTTTCAAGTGCTCATGGATCTTTCTCCATGATATACCACATGTTAGGTCACAAGGCAGGTCTCAGTAAATATAAAAAGACTGAAATTACACAAAGCATCCTCTCAGATCATAATAGAATGAACTTAGGAGTCAATAATAGATGAGAAAGGGGAACATTTGCAAATGTGTGGAGGCTAAACAACACACCCTTAAACAGACGTTAGGTCAAAGAAGAAATTGTAAGTGAAATCTGTAAATATATTGAGATGAATGAAAAAGAGAGCACAAGTTATTAAAACTTCTGGGATACAGTGAAGGCAGTGCTGAGAGGGAAATTTATAGCTCTAAGCTACTATATTAAAATAGAAGAAAGAGCTACAATCAAAATCCTACCTGAACAACTGGAGAAACTAGAAAAAGAACAGCAAACCATTCCCAAAGCAAACAGAAGGAAAGAAATAATAAAGGTAAGAGCAGAAATTAATGAAATTGAGAATAAAAATAAAGAAAAATTCCACAAAACCAAAAGCTGCTGCTTTGAGAAAATAAATAAAATTAACAAACACTTATTCTGACTAACAAAGAAAAAAAAGAGAAAAGATACAAATAAATTAAATCAGAAATGAAAGGGGGGAAGTTATGATAGACCCCACAGAAACAAAAATAATCATGAGGATATTATGAGAAACTACATGCTAACAATCTAGACTATTTAGACGAAATAGACAAATTAATAGAATTGCACAAACAACCTACATTTATGCTACAGGAAATACAAGAACTCACAAATCAATCACATTTAAAAAGATTGAATTGGCCATCAAAAATGTTCCAACAAAGAAAAGTCCAGTATCAGATGGCTTCACAGATGAATTTTAACAAGCAATTCAAGAAGTTTAAACTCTTCCAAAAAATTGAAAAGGAGGGAAAATATAAAGCCAACATTATCCTAATACCAAAACCAGTTAAATATAGTACAAGTAAGAAAATTACAGACAAATCTCTCTAATGAACACAGATACAAAAATTCTCAACAAAATACTTGCAAATAGACTCGAACAGCATACTAAAAGAATTATACACCCTGACCAAGTGGGATTTATTCCTGGTATGCAAGAGTGGTTCAACGTAAGAAAATCAATTTACATAATATACCATATTAATAAATTGAAGGAAAAACAACATGATCATCTTGATCAATGCAAAAAGGCCTTCAACAAAATCCAGCATCCTTTCATGATAAACACAAGATAGGTATAGAAGGAAAATTCCTCAATATGATAAAGGGCATATATGAAAAACACACAGTCAACATCATACTCAATGGGGAAACATTGAAAGCTTTCCCTCTAAGATCAGGAAAAAGACAAGGATGCCCACTGTCACCACTGTTATTCAACATTGTGCTAGAAGTTCTAGCCAGAGCAATTAGACAAGTAAAAAGCTAAAAGGTATCCAAATAGCAAACAAGGAAATAAAACTCTCATTATTTTTGGATGACATCATCTTATATATAGAATATTCTGAAATGTCTGTGACAAAGCTACTTGAGCTAATAAATGAGTTTAACAAAGTGGTAGACACAAGATAAACATGCAAAAATCAGTAATTTTTCTGTACACAATTATTAAACAATCTCAGGAAGAAATCAGGGGAAAATTCCATTTACAATAGCAACAAATGACTTAAGTTCTTAGGAATTAATTTAACCAAGAAATGTGGGACCTATATTCATTAACAAAAAAACAAAACAAAAAGAAATTAAAGAAGACCTTAACAAATGGATAGACATTCTGTGTTCATGGATTGAAAGACTAAATATTGTGCAGATGTCAATCTTACCCAACTGATTTAGAGATTCAATGCAATACCAATTAAAATTCCAACAGCCTACTTTACAGAAATAGAAAAGGCAATTATGTGATTTATTTAGAAGGGAAAGTACACCTGAAAAGCCAAAAACATTCTAAAAAAGAAGAACGATGTAGGAGGACTTTCACTGCCTGAAATTAAAACATATTACAAAGCTACAATAGTCAAAACAGCATGGAATTGGCATAAAGATAGACACATCATTCAGTGGAAAAGAATTGAGAGTCCTTAAATAAACCCTCACCTCTATGGCCAACTGGTTTTTGACAAACATACCAAGTACATGTTAATGGGATAAAATTCCCTTCAAAAATGGTGCTGGGTGAGCTGGATATCTGTAACCAAAAGAATGAATGAAGATGCTTATTTCTCTCCCTGTACAAAAGTCAACTCAAAATGGATCAAAGACCTAAATATAAAAGCCATAACCATAAAACTACTAGAAGAAAATATAGAAAAACATCTTAAAGAACTTGTGGTAGGTGGTGCTTTCTTGGATCTTACACCCAAAGCATGAGAAACAACAACAACAAAAACAACAAAATAGATAAATGTGCCCTCTTCAAAATTAAACACTTTTGCACTTCAAATGACTTTGTTAAAAGAGTCAAAAGGCAGCCAACACAATGGCAGAAAATATTTGGAAATCACATACATGATAATGGTTTAATATCCATGATATATAAAGAGAAGCTACAACTCAAGAATAAAAAACAAATGACCCAATTTTTAAAAAAGGGCAAAAGACATGAATAGACATTTGTCCAAAGAAGAAATACAAATTGCAAAAAAAAAATGTGAAAAAATGTTCAACATTTCTAGCGATTAGGGAAATGCAAATCAAAGCTATAAATAGATAACATTTCATAACTATTAGAATGACCACTCTTAAAAAGACAGAAAACTGCAAGTCTTGGAGATCATGTGAAAAGAGATAGGAATAATTACTCACTGTTGATGAGGATGTAGAATGGTACAACCATTGTGTAGGAATGTTTGGCAGATCTAAAAGAAGTTGAAAAGTTTTGTCATGTGACTTGCAATACCATTACTGGATATATACACAAAGGAAATGAAAGCAGTGACATGAAATGAACAGACATTTGCACAGTGATATTCACAGCAGCATTATTCATGATTGCCAAAAGATGAAAACATCTCAGGTGTCCATCAACCTATAAATGGCTAAACAAACTGAGATGTACACACTGATGGATGAACCTGGAGTAATTTATGTTATTTGAAGCAAGCCAGACATAAAAGAAAAAATACAGTATGATTGTGCTATTGTGAACTAAATATATAGTGTAATCTCATGGAGTTAATAACTTGAAATTGGGTCACCAGAAAATATAGTGACATTAGAGAATGGAAAGCTGAGGGTTATATTGTGCTTAATTGGTAAAAAAGGATCAGTGTTTATATTTGGAAATAAATAGAAAAGTTGAAAGCAAAACATAATGTTTGTAACTAGCAGTGCTATTACATGGGTATGACAGTGGTTGACAGGGAATTTCTAAGGTCATGCAAATTATAAAAGGAAAGCTAAAAAATGTAACATGGGATTGTATAGCACAGGAAAACCTTATGTGAAATATGAATATGGGTAATACATTCAGAAGACCATTTTTCTTTGAAACTTAACAAAATCATGTTAATGTTACAGCATGTTAATATCAGACCAAAAAAAAAAAATGCCCCATTATGCTAAGTGAAAGAAACCAGACACAAGGTGCTGCATATTGTATGTTTCCATTTATATAAAATGTAAATAAAATAAATTTATGAAGATGAAATTAGATTGATGGCTATGTAGACCTGGAGAAAGATAGAAGGATTGAGAGGTGACTGCTAAGGGGTGTGGAGTTTTTCTTTTTGGAGTGATGAAATTTATGAAATTTTTTTTTGTGGTGACAAATGCACAACATTGTGATTATCTTAAAATCCATTAACTTCGGATAGATGGTATGGTATGTGAATATTTCTCAATAAAATTGCTTTAAAAAAAGAAGTAAGTAAAATCACCAATTATATTATGATTATGTTTGAATGTGGAAACTAATGCATTAGATATAGAAAAATATTAGATTGATATATAAAATAAAAAATTGTTTTCCAAAAAAGAAAATTAAAATAAATGAACACAATTATGTTTTAAAATTGTGAAAATAGCAGTGGTGATAATATAAGTTTTGTAGTAACTGAAAGGCATTTTTTTTTTAAGCAAAGTAAGTCTTCTCTATATATTAGCTTTAAAAAAAGGAAAAATATAAGACTAAAATTTTTAAAAATGAATACCAGGAATTAAAACCATAAATTAAAGACTAAATTTGTTCAAATACAGAAAAGCAAAGTGATAAATATGTATTTGATGTCTAGATGGGGAAGCGCATATTAAGCAAAAATGCAGTGGTGTGAAATATAGGGTAAATATTGTAAATTCAACTATGTAAAGTCATGGAACACACTTGAAAACAATTGCCATAAATTTCACTGCTATTTCTATAAATGACATTTAGGAAAAAAGTCTACTCAACATTTTTAAAAATGGGCAAAAGTAATGAAAGCAAAACACATCAAAAACCTTCTATTTCATAAGCAATCAAAAATGCAATGTAAATTTCAATACATTTTAAATGGCAAATTGATCAATTTGCATGAGAGCTACATTATCAACTGTTGGGATATTAACAAATCTGGATATAAATTTAAATCTATATATTCAGGACTGTATAATAGTAAATAATTTTTTTACAGTATTCTTCACACATTTGAAACTGTTCTAGATAAAACATATGGGCTAAAATTAGGCTTTGAGATTTTATTTCACAATTTCTTTTTATAATAGTGAACAATGGAGACAATCCAAAAGTCTACATAAAGGAGAACAATTAAATGAATTAGTATATGTATTTTAAAATATCAAATGGCTGTTAAAGTATTTTGTTAGAAAAATTAATGATGAGGAAGACACTTTCAATATAATACTAAGTGGAAAAGTCAAGATATAAACATTTATATATTAGACTATCAAATGTATACAATGACATATGTACCTAGAAAAGTATCTTAAAAATACGTTAATATAAATAGTGCTATTTGAATTATGATAATAAAGGCAATTTTGGGGCTATTTTCATCAATTTTCTTATCTGATTTTTCTGTCAAAAGGATATAATGCTTTTTAATCAGTACAACAATTTAATAAAAGTAGTCATAATTTCTATCTCAGGTCTCTGTCCATACTACTTTGAATGGCTGCTTTTTTAAATTACTGGGTATGACATTCATTGTTCTTAAAAGCAATGATAGTAGAAATACATGTATAAATATTACTTAATTCTAAATTGAATAATCCAACATCAAGTTTGGAGAAAAGTGCCAATAAAGAAGTCACAGGTTGAACCTAATTCTTAATGCATTTGGAGAAATAACAGGTTCAATCTATGACAAGGCTTTTTATATTTAGAGAACATTCTGTATGGACATAGAAACCACTGATCCAAGATTAAGTGCTGTTTTATAGATCACCCATTTTACCCCAAGTATACTATTACTTTTCCTCAATTAGTGACTTGAAAATGATTAAGAGAGACTTTCTAATTAAATCTGAATTCATCTGCTGACTTTATTTTTGCTTCATAAGTTCACATCAATCTGTGAACGTGGGCCACAAGCATCCCAGCTCTGATGTGAATTTCTTCCGTCAGAACTTCCAAAACTTTACTTTTCAAAGAAATTGATGGGACAACACCTAATCTTTGGAGGATATTCTTCCAAGACTCCTTCCTGAGCATTTGCTGGTCTTTCATACCCAGAGGAAGTATGCTATATAAGCCACCTGATGTAAGCTGTAACTAGATTTAAAGCCTTAGTAATAAAAAACTAAGTTAAAGGAGATAAATTAGAGATTGCATGTACTGTGGTCTCAGCAATACATTAACACTGTCCTGGTGTAGCAGGTTCCTGATTGCAAGAATTTTTTTTATTTTTATTTTTTATTTTATTTTATTTTAAAAGAGAATTAGATTACATAAATGTTACACACTAAATATAGGGATACCCATACATCTCACCGCCCACACCTCCCACAACCTCCCATATAAACATCCTTCATGAGTGTGGCACATTAATTGCAATTGATAAACACATCCTGGGGCTTTGCCATTAAGCATGGACCATAGTTCACATTGTAGACCACACTATCTCCCATAAAGTTCCACATGTTTATATGATGATATAAAATGGCCTATATTGTCATTGCAAAGTCACTCAGGACAATTCTCAAGTCCTGAAAAAGCCCCTGTATTACAACTGCTTTTCCTTCTCCCTGCCCCCAGAGCCTCCAGTGGCCACTGGCTCCACATCAGTGTTGTAATTTCTTCCATTGCTTCAATCACAATAAGTCTGTAGTAAAATACCAGTAAGTCCACTCTTGTCATTAGCTCTTCTCCCCAACCTGAAGTGTCTGGGATTGTGATGTCCACACCACCTCCAGTTGAGAGGGGATTTATATCCCCTGGGGAAGATGGATGGGATATCCTGCATGCAGCTGCAGACTCTCTCCATTCCCTGGGAAAACAATTATTCATCATCATCTCCCCACCAGTTTTCCTGGGTGAGTCCAATGAGCTGTAGAGTAAGAGTTGCTGCTCCACCAAGATTCTGGACACAGCTAGCACATGGACAGACAAAAGACTCAAGTTTCTGGACATACACCTACAAACTCCAGCACCAAGTATAAGTTTGAATAGAAGGGACAGATGGGCCATATGCAGAGAAGACATAGTTAAGTCCAGCTCTGTCACTCTCAGGAGCACAAACTCCAAATAGGGCCCATTGGCAAGGCACCAAACTCTAGAGCTATCTGCCCTGAAATAGGAACTGGGTGTGTCCAGAATCCTCAGGAGCTCCACTATTTGGGATGATAACCACTTTGGAATTCTATGAGATCCTACTGAGATGTGCATTAACTTTACCTCTGGGATGACCTCCAGACCCATTTTGAACTCTCTTAGCCATATAAACTCATTTTTCTTTACATTTTGCACCCTCTTTTAAGGTCTTTTTCAAGTCACATTGCCAGTTGGCACTTGGTAGCAGTCCCTCAGTGCCAGGGAGGCTCATCCCTGGGAGTCATGTCCCATGCTGGGAGGAAGGTAATGCATTCATATGTTGAGTTTCGCCTAGAGAGAAGCCACATTTTAGCAACAAGGAGGCTCTCAGGAGGCAACCCTTAGACACCCCATAACAATAGGCTAAGTTTCAATTTCAAGAGCAGAGAATCATAAGGCTAGTCATCAATATCAAGGGCCCATCAGTGGATCATCCTCCTTCACCAGTCAATGCCCCTGTACTTGGTGGACTGTTCTTGCTCCCTTAGAGAATGTGACAAAGCTCTACAGGATGACAATTCAGTATTCTCTCATTTATTGAGAGATTCTCCACCAACTGTGACAATGTCCTGTGAACATTTGAACATTTCTATATATTTATATTTATGCTCAGGTGAACTTCCTCCCATGCATCCCCCATCCCTGACATCCCACATGAACAATCCTCCCCACCCCAATTGTAACCCTTCCGTATACAAAGCTTTTTCAAAGATGAAGCCATTACAAAAGCTGAATATAATTAATAGGAAAATGAAATAATAATGATAATTTTAAATATATGAGATAAAATACAGAAAAAAATTTTAAAAACTAAAAATAAAATTTAATTAAAAGATTGTGATATTAAAAAATGAGAAATAAAAAAAATTTTTTTGACCTTTTGCCTTTCATCATTGCAATATCTGGTGTCCAGTCTGTACTGTGGCACCTTCCCCCTCTCATTCCCCAGTGTTTCACTATTTTTCATTTTGTTTTCAAAGAAGTTATAGGTCACAGCAAAGTCACACACAGAATACAGGAGGCTGCCATATACCTAACATCCTCCCACTTTCCTCCGCACCCATATTAATACCTTTTTGTATATGGATGGTAGCCTTGTTATAACTGATATACAAATAGTGAAACATAGCAACTAAACATTGCCAATGGTTTACACTATGGTTTACATTTTACACCATACACTTTTATAAATTTTGATGATATTTGCCATATCCAGTTTCCATCACTGTATGGTAATGAAGAACATTTCCACTCACCACTAAATATTCCCTGTTTGTTATTTTATTCTTCCCACCCCATCCCCCAGGGCCCACAATGTTCCCCTGGCTTGACTAGTTGGATGACAAGATTCAGAGTTACATGCCACAAGAGATCTTGACATACTGATATGCACTCCCCTACTAGGAATTGCCCTTGCTCTTGAGATACTCTCACATTTCTATTTCTGAACAAATCCCTCCTCCCAAATATGGGAGTTCAGCTCCTTCCCTCTCATTATGTGGGTGTCCACCCATTGATACAAAACATTATGACAGAATGAATACTCACACACTGCCTAGAAGTCTACTCCAGGTGCACCCTGTCCCAAATGCCCCTGTAACCAACACCCTAAACCAGTGACTCTTCCCTTTGATATTGCCATAAGAGCATTCCCAACTCTATACATTCAACCTCATACCCACAAATCTCCAGTGTTCACCTGGTTCCTCTCCCACCCCTCACCCCCCAGCATCCTGGACCTTCTAACCCACCCTTCCCAATCTAACCACCTGTCAACCTTACAACATCCAAACCAAGAATATCACTACCTTCCTATCCTATTCCTTCAATAAGTAACTACACTTTACCATAGATTACGTCTGTATGGGTGATGACTCACAACCTTCTCATCTATTTCTATTCCTTGTAAACCAATCTTAAAGACAATATATCTCTGAGAATGCACAATTTCCTTAATTCATATCAGTGAGGTCATGTAATGTTCATCCTTCAATGCCTAGCTTGCTTCACTCAACATAAGGTCTGCAAGATTCATCCATGTTATCCCGTGTGTTAGCACTTTATTCCTTCTTACAGCTGAGTAATATTCCATTGTATGTATGTACCACATTTTGTTTATCCATTCATCTGTTGATGGGCACTGGGGTTGATTCCACCTTTTGGCAATAGTGAACAATGCCACTATGAACATTGGTGTGCATATATCTATTAGTGTCTTTGCTTACAATTCTTCTGGGTATATACACAGCAGTGGAATCACTGGGTCATATGGAAGATCTATAGGTAGTTTTTGAGGAACCACCAAACTGTCCTCCACAGTGGCTGGACCATTCTACAATCCCACCAGCAGTGGATGAGTGTTCCCATTCCTCCACATCCTCTCCAACATTTATAGTCTGCTGTTTTTTCGTAGTCTCCATTCCAATGTGTGTAAGATGGTATCTCATTATAGTTTTGATTTGCATTTCCCTAATAGCTAGTGATGTGGAGAACCTTTTCATGTGCTATTTAGCCATTTGCATTTCTTCATTGGAGAAGTGTTGTTTCAGGTCACTTGCCCATTTTTTAAATAGGTTGCTTTTCTTTTTCTTTTTGAGGTGTAGGATTTCTTTATATATGCAGAATATTAGGCTCCTATCAGATATATGGGTGCCAAATATTTTCTCAATTTTGGTAGGTTGCCTTTTTATTTTCTTGATAATGTTCTTTGAGGTGCAGAAGATTTTAATTTTTAGGAGATCCCATTTATCTAATTTTTCTTTTGCTTCTCATGCTTTGGTGTGAAGTTCATGAAACCATTTATATTACAAGGTCATGTAGATGCTTCCCTACATTATCTTCCAAGGTCTTTATGGTCTTGGCTCTTATATTTAGATCTTTGATCCACCTTGAGTTGATTTTTGTACAAGGTATGGGATGGTGTTCCTCCCTCATTCTTTTGGATATTGATATCCATTTCTCCAAGCACGATTTTTGAAGAGGCCATTCTCTCCCAGCTGAGTGGGTGTGGTGGCCTTGTCGAATATCAGATGACTGAATATGCAAGGTTCTATATCAAAACTCTCAAGTCGGTTCCATTGTTCAATATGTCTATCCTTGTGCCAATACCATGCAGTTTTGACCACTGTAGCTTTGTAGTATGTTTTAAAATCAGGTAGTGTGATACCACCAATTTCATTTTTTTTTTCAATATGTCTTTGGTGATTCGGGGCCTCTTTCCCTTCCAAATAAGTTTGTAGTTAGTTTTTCCATTTCATTTAAAATACAGTGTTGATTTTCATTGGGATTGCATTAAATCTGTAGATTAGTTTGGGTAGAATAGACATCTTGATGATTATTATTCTTTCTATCCATGAACAGGGAAAAATCTTCCATTTATTTAAGTCTTCTTTGATTACCTTTAACAGTGTTGTGTAGTTTTCTGTATATAAGTCCTTTACATCTTTACTTAAATTTATTCCTAGGTATTTGATACTTTAAGTTACTATTGTAAGTGGTAATTTTTTTTCTTGTTTTCCTCCTCAGATTGCTCATTATTTGTGTACAGAGGTGCTACTGATTTTTGAGCATTGAACTTTAAGCCTGCGACTTTCCTGAACTACTTTAAAAGTTCTAGAAGATTTCTTGTAGATTTCTCAGGGCTTTCTATGTATAAGATTATATAATCTGCAAAGAGTGAAATTTTTACTTCTTCCTTTCCAATTTGGATGCCTTTTATATATTTTTCTTGCCTCAGTGCTTGAGCAAGTAATTCTACGATAATGATAAATAGGAGTGGTGATAGTGGGCATCCTTGTCTTGTTCCCAATCTTGGAGGGAAAATTTTTAGGACTTCACCAGTAAAGATGATGCTAGCTGTGGGTTTTTCATATATACCTTTTATCATGTTCAGAAAGTTTTCCTTCTATTCCTATCTTTTTCATTGTTTTTATCAGGAAAGTGAGCTGTATTTTGTTGAATGAATTTTCTGCATCTATAGAGCTGATCACGTGATTTTATTATTTCAATCTCTTTATGTGGTGTATTACATTTTTTGGTTTTCTTATGTTGAGTGAACCTTGCATACCCGGGATGAAACCCACTTGGCATGGTGTATAATACATTTGGTATGTTGTTGAATGTGATTAGCAAGTATTTTTTGTGGATTTTAGTGTCTAATTTCATTAGAGAGATTGGTCTGTAATATTCCTTTCTTGTGGCATCTCTGTTTGGCTTTGGTATTAGGGTAATGATGGCATCATAGAAAGAGTTAGACAATGTTCCTTCTACTTATATTTTTTGGAAGAGCTAAAGTGGGATTGGTATTAGCTCTTTCTTGAATATTTGGTAGAATTCACCTGTGAAGCCATCTGGTCCTGGGCTCTACTTAGTTGGGAGGTTTTTGATGACTGAGTCTATCTCTTTACTTGTAATTGGACTGTTGAGTTCATCAATTTCTTCTTCAGTGAATGTAGATTGCTTGTGAGTTCCTAGGAATTTATCCATTTCCTCTAAATTATCATTCTTATTGGCATATTATTTTTCAAATTATCCTCTTATGATACTTTTTATTGCTGTGGGGTCAGTGGTGATATCCCCTTCCTCATTTCTTATTTTGCATATTTTCATCTGCTCTGTCTTTTTCTTTATAAGTTTGGCTAAGGTTTTGTCAATTTTGTTGATCTCTCGAGGAACCAGCTTTTGGTCTTGTTTATTTTTTCTAGTGCTTTTTTATTTTCTATTTCATTAATTCTGCTCTAATCTTTCTTATTTCCTTCTTTGTACTTCCTTTGGGGTTAGTTTATTGTAGTTTTTCAATTCCTCTGGGTGTGCAGTTAGGTCTTCAATTTTAGCTCTTTCTTCTTTTTTGATATATGCATTTATGGCTTAAGAATTTCCCTCTCAGTACAGCTTTGGCTGCATCCCATAGGTTTTGATATATTGTGTTGTCATTTTCATTTGTTTCAAGGAAGTTACTGATTTATTTTGAGACTTCCTCCTTGACCCACTGTTTGTCTAAGAGTGTGTTGTTTTACTTCCATATATTTGTGTCTAATCTGGTTCTCTGGCACTTAGTGATTTCCATTTTCATTCCATTGTGTCATGAGAAATTATTTTTATAATCTCAATCTTTCTGAATTCATTGAGAGTTGTTCTGTGGCCTTGCATGTGGTCTATCTTGGAGTATGATCCATGTGCACTCGAGAAGAATGTATATCCTGATGCATTTGAGTCTAGCATTCTGTATATATCTATTATGTCCAGATCTTCTAATGTATTATTCAGAGTCTTTGTTCTTTATTGATTCTCTTTCGAGATGTTCTGTCTAATGGTGATAATGGTCCCCCACTATATTTGTGGAGGCATTTATATTTCCACATAGTCTTTCCAGTGTTTGCCTTATATATTTTGAGGCACCCAGATTAGGTGCAT
Organism: Cabassous unicinctus; assembly: GCA_029593785.1. Lineage (NCBI taxonomy): Eukaryota > Metazoa > Chordata > Mammalia > Cingulata > Chlamyphoridae > Cabassous > Cabassous unicinctus. Next base: position 22,163 of record JAQZBX010035056.1, read on the forward strand.
AAATGTTTATGATTGCTTTTATTTCTTGAGAGATTACCTCTTTTCCTAATATATAGTGTCCGTCTTTGTCTCCTACAACAGTTTTGCATTGAAAGTATCTTTTGTCTGATATTATTATAGCTATTCCTGCCCTTTTCTTGTTATTGTTTGCTTATAAAATTGTTTTCCAGCCATTCACTTTCATCCTCCTTGAATCCCTCAGTCTTAGGTGGGTTTCTTGTAGGCAACATATAGATGGGTCATATTTCCTTAATCATTCTGTCAATCTGAGTCTTTTGATTGGTGAATATAAGCCATTAACACTTTGTGTTATTACTCTCAAAGAATTTCTTATATCAGCCATATTTTCTTTGGCCTTATTTATGACATGTGTTGTTTTTCTTTCTCCTTTTTTCTTTTTAGTTGTTCTTACACACTTCTCCACCTCTCTCTCCTGTTTTTCCTTTTCAACCTTAGAACTTCCTTTAGTATTTCTTGAAGGGCAGGTTTCTTATTGGCATACTCTATTTCTGTTTATCTGTGAATATTTTGAACTCTCCATCATTTTTGAATGCCAGCTTTGCTGGATAGAGAATTCGTGGCTGGATTTATTTTTTCTTTCATTACCTTGACCTATCATACCACTGTCTTCTTGCCTCCATGGTTTCAGATGAGAAATCAGCACTTAAGCATATTGAGCTTCCCTTGTATGTGATGATTCTCTTTTCTCTTGCTGCCTTGATTCATAGGTGGACACCTGTCATAGGGGGACAGGTGTTGCAGGCAAGAGGCAGACTGGAATACAAAGAATGGGTCTTATCCACATTATTAATTATCATATCCACATTATAATTTTAAAAATTCTTCTGGTGAAATTACCATTTGGTAAGAATTCATGTGGGACCCAAATATTCATGCTTTTTGCCCACTTTGAAATGTCTATCCACATACCACTTCTCCTGATCTCTTGGTAACCAATTTTCCAATCCCATTTCTTCCAAACCCTGACCCCCAGCCAATGTAGAAATGCATCTCTGGCCATAACTCCTTTCAAGAAAAATGAACCAGGTATACTGCTCAATGTTCTACCCATTGGAAGGATTTTCCCTTACCATTGTCATTCAGGGACATTACAGAAAATGGCTTCAGTGCTGCAGCTGTCCACATTCAGGTGGTACCTGCATATAATGCAGAACCATCTGTAAACCACCCCTGACTTTTCCCTGTCCCAGTCAACTGCTTGTATGGAATTCCCAAAGAGGCCACAGATATGGGGTGGGAAAGAGAATATAATGTAGCAAGAATAGGGGATATGGACATTTGGGCCACTTCCTCATGTAGCTTACTTATGCTTTCAGAAACCCCTGGAGCCCTAATTCCACTTTATAATGGCATGCTGCTGTGCACACCAAAATTTATGGTATGGTGGGTCAGACAATACTCAGGTCTTGAAAGGCAACTCAGTAATCATGGTAACTTGGTTGCCTGCGGTTAAGTGTTCACATTCTACTAAGTCCCAGTAGTAGTCCAAAAACAGTTTCTCAAAAGTAAATTAGTTATCTGCACAGGACGGAAGGGCTCTGCTCCAAAATCCTAAGGGTTTGCATTGTGATTCTCCTATGGTGCCTGCCAAAGGCCCCAGATAAATTTTTTATTTGCCACTGACACTTCCAGAGTCATTGGGTCTGCTGGATCATATAGCCAAAGTGGCAGTTCAACTTGCACAGTAGCCTGGGTTGCAGAACCTCCTCTTTATCCAGTGCTCACTAAAAACTAGCAGCTTTTCTGGCCACTTGGTTAATGGACTAGCATAGCACACCCAAATAAGGAATATGTTGTCTCCAAAATCCAAAGAGGCTAACTAAGTGTTGTCTCTCATTTGTTCATAGCAGGGGCCAGATGTAACAGCTTATCCTTCACTTTAGAAGGGATATCTTGAAATACCACACACAACTGGACACCAAGAAATTTCACTGAGGTGGAAGGTACCCGTATTTTTGTTGAAATTATCACTCATCTTTTGACACCTAACTACCTTACCAATAATTCTAAAGTAGTTCCTACTTCTTGCTAACTATGTCCAATCAACATGATATTCATAAATATAATGGACCAATGTGATATCTTGTGAGAGAGAGAGATGATCAAGTTTCCTGCAGACAATATTAAGACATAGGGCTGGATAGTTGATATACCCCTGTGGTAGGACAGTGAAGGTATATTGCTGGTATTACTAGCATTGCCAGCTTAAAGGAAATGGTTTTTGTTGGTCTTTCTAACAGTAATTGAGAAGAATGCATTTGCCATATCAATAGCTACATACCAAGTAAAAGAAGGTGTGTTGAATTGCTCAATTACACCACATCTAGAACAGCACTTGCAATTTGAGTCATCAACTGGTTAAGTGTATGATAATCCACACTCATCCTCTAAGATCTGTCTGTTTTCTGCACAGGTCAAAGAGGATAGTGATGGTATGTGGGGGGAAACGCCATTCATGCATCCTTCTAGTCCTTGATGGTGGCACTGATCTCTGCAATCCCTCAAGGAATCCAGTATTGATTTTTTAAATTGTGTCTTTTTTAAAATATATATTTTTTATTTAAAAA